>JBBPCS010012103.1:0-29307 GCA_037974645.1 Hollardia meadi | reverse complement strand
ACATTGTACTGTAGCCATGATCAATGTCATTCACTTCATCTGTCAGTGGTTTTAATGTTGTGGCTGATCGGTGTAGACATTAATTAATTTATAAAAGGTGACAAAAATTAATATTTCTATTTTAATTTTCTTCTGTATTTATTTCATATTTAATTTTCTGTTTTATTTATTAATTTTTTTGTTTTTAGATTTACATATTTATTTATTTCTGTATTATTTTCCCTTTGCATTTCTTTATGCATATATGCACAGTGCATAAATCCACTGGTGTGCGGAGCAAGGCATGAACAGTATAATCCGTCTATGCACTGTGTTGCTGATCAACCAACAGGCCAAAAGTTGACCCCATGACCCACATTGAATGACAGCCCCCTCATTGGCATAAGGAAGCAGAAATGCATACAAAAATATAAAAAGAAACAAATGAACAAATTAATAAATTAAATGGAAAATTAAATGGGAAAGTAAATAAGTAGGGGAATTAATTCAAATGTAAATAAATACAGAGGCAATTTAAAACAGAAATCCATTTGTGTCACATTTTCCAAATTAATGGCATATTAATTTATTTAATGAGTCATTTATTTATTTATTTATTTATTTGTTTTTGAGTCCTCCATAGTACCTATGTAAAAAAATCAGTGGCAGTCCCATGGAACTATCAGTGAGTGCTTCAGATGTGCTACAGTTTACATGCGCCTGACACAATAATATACAGAAAAGGACACATGGTGGCGAGTTGCTTGCATGAATGACAGTTCAATTCACTATCATTGGTGGTGTAATTGGTTGTTCTGGATTGGAGAGCTGGACTGGGTGAGCCATCAGTCACAGCTAGTTGCACCGAGAGGAAGATGGCCGACCAACACCATGTTGATTGTATACATGTAAAATAGGCTGCATCGGAGACTAACTGAACTGACTGACTGAAATGTTCTTTTCTGTTCACCCTCACTCCCTCAGAGGAAGGAACTTCATCCCTCTGTCTCTCTCTCTCAGACCGGCACCCTGAGGTTTTGCGGTACTACAGAGTTCGCCAGCGGGCAGTGGGTCGGCGTGGAGCTCGACCAGCCAGAGGGAAAAAACGATGGCAGTGTGGGCGGCGTCCGCTACTTCATCTGCCCTCCTAAACTAGGTAACACTGCTACCATGGTGCCTTTGAGCAAGTCACTGAACCTCTGAAAAGGCAGCTTAAGAGAGTTTTACAGCATAAGTAAACGTGTTTACTGCCTGGTACAAAAAAACAGTTTTGGTCTCTATTGTTTCCCTGTTCATGACAACTGGACAGTGGGTGAATTTTTATATAAATAAAGGGCTTGGCTTCTTTGAATGACAGCTAGACAAACTCCATCAGAAGTCTCTACAGCTGTTAAAGCCGACTGACAGCTGATCCAGCTGTGATCAGCTGCTGCTGTCATCAGAAACAGACGTCGCGTCACGTGACGTTTCAGAGGAAAGGACGTTTCATTACTCTTAAAACATATCTCCTTGTTTCCTCTCTCCTCGTTTGGTTTCCTTGCATCTCTCCATGCATCCTCGATGGGAGGAACTAAGACGCACGGAAAAGATGCAAGTGAGGGAAACATGGATGCAATTTAAGGGAATAGAATGCACCCTCTGGCTCCAAATGACATCACCAACGCAAGATGGCAGCACTCAAATCCCAGATATTTTGGCTACACAGTAGGAGGAAGTGGAGACGTGTCGGCCATCTTTATTTATGTCAATGGTCGGGAGTTAGGTGGAGTCAGTCACCACCGGAGCTTCACAATGGCTCCTCAGAAAAGGGACGTGTATGTTTTATACAGTCTATGCGTACGGAAGAAGTACACTTCAAAATTTTATACAATATATATATCCCAAAAATTTATATTCCTCCAAATTTTTAGATATTGAAAACAAATGTAATTTTTGCAATGATAAACCAGAATATTTTATGCATTTATTTTACCTTTGCGTACTTTCGATTAGTTTTTGGACATGAATGGAAAATTACATATTGAGTGAATTTAACCATAATATAAAAACTGAATATAAAAATGTCATTATATATTTTGAACATGATATAGTCATGATGAAGTTTTCCCCCAATTTCACAGGTTATTTATGTGAATTTAAAGAATATATTAAAATTCTCACACTAATTGATACTAAAAAAAAATAACAAAACCAACAAAATGTAATAATGTATTATTTTCCTTCCTCTTTTTCATGTTTTTCTTTCTTTTTAATAATTTTATCTCACTGAATTATATCCTATTTTTAAGTTATTATTATGTATTATTTATTTAAGCCCACATTCTTTTTTCACTGTACCATTTAGTAGATTATGTGTCTCCCTTGTTAATTTGTATGTTTTTCAATAACTTTTGAAAAACAATACAGTTTATGGACGCTGCCCATTAGGGAAGAAATAATTTTTGCAATTTCATCCTGTATAATTTCACTTGAAGAAATATCAGACTGGTTAGTAGTAAAACCTACTAAAATTCCAGCTGGTGAAGAAAGTGTAACATCCAGCAGCTAAAGAGTCAGATATTTTTCTCAGGAGTTGATGGAGTTCAAAGGAGAGCTAAAAGGACACTGAAGGTTGGACTTAACATGTTTGTCTTTGTCCGCTGGCTTTGACGTTTTGGTGTGTTTGTCTTTTTTTCTGCCCTGCAGGGATTTTTGCCCCAGTGTCAAAGATTTCCAAGGCTGTCGATCAGACGCCTTCGTCTGTCACCTCAACCCCCCGAACCCCCCGCATAGACCTGGCCTCCCGCCTGGCTGGAAAGACCAAGAAAGAGAAAGAGAAGAAGGAGAGAGAAAAAGGTGACATAGCTCTAATGTTGTCTTTTTTCTTTTTTTTTTGGACAAATATCAACTTTCTTCAAAGTGGACTCATTGGAAAAGAACTCTGAATCCACAGATCATGTTTGTGGTACAAAATCAGTCCATGCAGTCAGTGTCATAGAGTGTATTTGCTGTGCGTTTTCAGCCCAGAGGAATAAGTCGTCAGTAGCCAGTCTGGATCCAGAAGGACTGAACGTGGAAGTTGGAGATCAGGTTCTGGTGGCTGGACAGAAAAACGGCATTGTGCGCTTCTACGGCAAGACCGACTTCGCTCCAGGTCCGTCCACTGTTCATCAGCTGTTTCTTTACACTCCGCACCGTACACTGTGTACTGTAGCTCAATAGGCTTGTTAGCAACAGTTGACACAGTTGAAGCAGCAGATTTTTCTAAAATTCTTTCCGTTTGGTTGGACATTTTTGATTTCTAAAGTCATTCATCCAGAACCAGAATCAAAGTTGAACCTTCCATCAGCCAAGAAATAAAAAAAATACACAGGATCACATAAATATACAGGGCAATTGGTAACAAATGGTAACATGGTTGGATTATCTGGGCTCGTCTTTGCCTTTTTTACCCTGTTCCCTTACTTTTGTTGTGTTTACTGTTCTCATACTGATTGAATGTAAATGGACGCTTCTTTTGTCCTTATAAATGTTAAACTGGATATGAAGTAAGCTACAATGACACTATTTTGAGAGAAAACATGCCATGCATCACATGCTCAGTGTTAGCACATTAGCATGCTGCATCTGCACAAGTTAACAGGCATTTTTTTCATGCGTGTAACTGTGTTGATGTACCTGTTAGACGAGCCTTTGTGGAGTTAATCATGGTCATAACAGCTACAGTGTATTAGCATTATAACTGTGTTAATGTTAACATGCCCAAGTTAGCATTCATGTGCACCTTGGAAGGTCCCCCTCCCTGTGTTGGGTAGTCCGACTTTGTTGTGTTCATGAGCTTTTAAGTTGTAATGTGGAAACAACATGGACACCACAAAGAAGACGTGTTGTATTTTTTTTCTTAGAGTGTTAAAACAACATGTTGATAGCTGTTTGAAGTTTGAAGCCAGACTTGTTGCTGCATCACTAAATCCACAGAAATATTGCTTTACCTGACATGTTATCAGGGTTAATGCTGATAAATAACATTTCTAGCTAATCTAGGTCATTCTACCTGGAGAGTAAGTAATGGTTCAGCCTAATACCATATTAAAAATTACATGCAAATAAAATCTTGATAGGTATCCATCAACTAAACATTTGCCTTCATCTGCTATGTTTTTCATGCACCAATATTTTTTGTTTCTGAGTTTATGTCCTGACTTCTGGCATCAGTCATGAACAAATTTTTCGGATTATTCCGACACCATATAAATACACAAAAAGTCCGGTTTGACAGAGTGGATGTCCTAAAATGGCCACCACACGTATGCCACCATCAGGACAAACTTTTCGTTTTTATGCCTCTTTGCTGTTTTCGGATGGTCTGTCCGTCTATCCCATTCTTGTGAACACGATATCTCACAAACACCTTGACTGAAATTCTTCAAATTTGGCACAAACATTCACTTGGACTTGAGAATGAACTGATTAGATTTTGGTGGTCAGAGGTCAAAGGTCACTGTGACCTATTAAAAAAATTTTTTGTCATAACCCAAGAATTCATATGCTAATTATGACAAGATTTCACACAAACTGTGCTGATTGTTTAGACCTTCTGTGCTGCTGGGTTGAACATGTGTATGAAAAATCCATGTTTCAGAATTTAGAGCTTCTTTGCAGCAACATCCATATTTGAAGCATTGTAGTCCACCACAAGCTCTTTGGTTCTGCTGATATTGAGCTTCAGGTGATTGTCGTTGCACCATGTAACCAAGGTCTCCATCACTCACTACATATATTATAAGAGTCTGGATGGAAACCACTACATGACTGGTGCGTGGAGGCATACAGTTGCAAGGTGGTAATTATAATTTTACCACTAAAGGTCTGTCTGTTCTGTTCTTGGTTGGATACCTGAGAAGTTTTGCTGTAAGTGGTTTTCAGCCAGCAGTGATGATAAATGCTTGTCAGAACATTGTAGACCTGAGCTGTCTGTGTCCCTGCAGGTTACTGGTTTGGTATCGAGTTGGATCAGCCGACGGGGAAACACGACGGCTCTGTGTTTGGAGTCCGCTACTTCAGCTGCCTGCCCAAATATGGAGTGTTTGCTCCGCCCTCTCGTGTCCAGAGGTAAGTTTGGAAGTTTTCTGTTTTATTTACTGAGCATTGTCTTATTGTCATATTATCATATTGTGTGTACTCATTCAGTTTTGGTGCATGACATCTGAGAATGTTATAAGTGTATGAATTATTACAGCATGTTATTTTAAAAGTGAAAGGGATAACATTTACTTTAGTTAAGTTTTCTTTCTCTAAAGAAGCATCTTCTTTCAATATGATGAATTCATTCTGCGACTATTCTACTGTCGCCAATAAAGTGACTGTTGTCGTTTCTGTTTTGTCAGAATCGGAGGCCCTAAAGATGGCTCACAGAATGACAAATCCATGGTGAAGAAAGTCCACCAAGTCACCAGTAAGTGTCTTTCATTGTTCTATCACTCTGACGGAAGCATTTATTACATGAAAGTGAGCTCATATATGCAGATTTCTAAAATGCAGTTAAAGCAGCTAAAAAAAGTTTTTTTTTGTTTGTTTTTTTGTTCAGTGTCTGATAAATTCAAGGTTTAAAATTAAACTTGTTTTCTGATACTTTTCATGTTTGTTATGATCGAATAAACTGGGCTGTTGGTTTGTGTAGTGATGCTAGTTACAGCTTACTGACCTTTACATTTACCCCTAAATCGACAGTTAATGGTGATCAACAGTGTTGTCTTCCTTGTATGGACTTCATTAACAGACTGTTGTCTGTTGTTGACTGTTGTTTGTGTGCTGCAGTGTCACAGCCCAAGCGTAACTTCAACACGATGTGTTCTCCTAAAGAACTGACCTCTGAGAGCTCCATATCCAGGTCAGAACAACCTGTCAAGCCAAGTTCACACCACAACAATTCACATTCAATTCTGACCTCCTGCTTAAAAATATCAGAAAATATTAAGATATTACATGTGCTGCATTCATGTCGTGATAGATGGAAGGTAGAGATGGAGAAGAGTTGCACATTCACATCATTGTTGACAGTGATGGAAAGTAAATTTATTCAGTTGCTATATTTCCATAAAAAATGAAATATTTTTACTTTATTTATGCCACATAATACAGTACTTTTTACTTGTTTTTCTGAATTATGAGTATTTTATACTTAAAGAACATTTTGCTAATAATACTTTTACTTAGAGATATTTTAATATAGGACTTTAATGTCCACATGTGGAAATTCTAATCCACATTTGAAAAAAATTGTGTTCACATGTGACCTTATTTTCTTTTAACATGTTAAACTTTTAATTCACATGTGAAGAAGCAAATTTCATGTGATTTCATGTGCAATGATTTGTTTCCACGTGCGGAAATTGTAATCCACACATGAAAAAAACATGAAAAAATGTAACAACCTTGTGACAATCTTCAGTTCATTACATATCTTATTGGGTTCATATTTAGATTCCACCTTATTTTGTATGTTTCATTTAAAATTATGATATAATTTACACTTGAATAGTTAAATTAAGCTGTTGCTTAATTAACTAGACTTCAGATTTGATCTAAATATAGGCCCAATAGGATGAATATACTCTTTGCGTATAGCATCCACTAGAGTAGACAGGTGTGTTTTCTGTTACATAAAAAATGCACAAGACAAATATTATTAAAATCTAGACAAAAGTATTTCTAATATCTTATTTAGTTAAAATAATAGACTTTTTGTCTGTCTGGTTTTCTGAGAATAAAAGGATTTAACAGTTTTTCCTTTATCACTTTTTATACAGTTGATACATGGCGTCCACTGCAGTGGACAGATTCATGACTCCTTCAAAATAACATATATTTAAAAAAAGTTATAAAGATTTTACTTGTTTAAAAGTACACACAAACATTGAAAAATATTACTTTGTGATTTAATAATTCACGCATGAAAGGGTTAAATTTGTGTTTGTACAACAGACAAGGTAATTAACTGACTTTGGTTGATGTGATGTTTGATAGCAGTCACTTTTGTAATAATGAGCACCATGTCATACATAATAATTACAACATGACATGAATGCAACATTTCTCTGTTTAAATGTTCACGAAACTTCAAAGTATCTGATGCCCCACATCTGAGCATGAGATCTGAATTTAGTTAGGGTTTAGTTAGAGTTTTACTGAAACCACTGTACCCTCCTCTTCCTCCTGCTTTTCTTCCTTTTCCTCATCCTTCCTCCACGCTCATGCTTCTCCCTCCTCTTCTCCTCATTTCTTCTTCTCCTCCAGGTTGCTGTTCTGCTGTTGGTTTCCGTGGATGTTGCGCACTGAGATGCAGTCCTAAACACGCCCTCTTTCTTCCTCTTCCTCTACTCCTCCACCGGATTGATCTTTGACTTTTGCTTTCCTCTCTCTCAGTCTCTTCAGACTTTTACAGTCATCAGTCAGACTTCTCGTAGTGAAACCCCGTCCCTCTTCTCTCTTTGACTCTCAGCTCAAATCCCTCTAATTTAGCTGTTCTATAGCAAAATCTATAGTGCCTTGTATCTGATCAAAATGTCCTGTGTTCCTTTAATGAAACAGAGAATCAAACTCTGCTAAAGCAATTCCCTTAAAATATTCTCTTGACCACTTATCATTTTGCTTCAGCAAGTTCTCATCTCATTGTCCCAGCTTGGTATTTGTCCTTGTTGTGTCTTTATTTGGGGCTGTTCAGTTTCTCGAAGGATAACAACCACACAAGATTAGTTTGTGCTGCTACATGTTTTGTTTTTGCTGCTAATCAATTTGGGTCTCACCAAATTTTGAAATGAACGCCAACGTTGGCACCAGCTAGCTTCAAATTAGGAAATAATGCTGATGTTTCCACTCATGATCTCCTAATATACAGTACCTGAATACAAACAGCAATGACATTTGTGGGCCAAATTCTACGATATTCTGAGTCCTAAGGGGGAGATATAACCGAGACTCATCAAACTGGCCTGCCATGACAGCTGTGAGAGAGCGACTGGAAGCATTAATCTCCTCAGTACTTGTTACGCTTAAAACTGCATCTTACACTTATACAACATTAGCCGTTTTCGGATCGGAGGAACCTTTTCATAATTCTAAGAACACAGTTACAACAGCTCCCCTTTTTATTTTATCCCTACTGGATAAACTAGGAAAGATCATAGTTCTTAAAACGCGGTTTCCACTTTTTTAGCTCCTACGTCAAAGTAGGTATTCTCCCAGCACAAGAGGAACCTTGGGTGACGTAAGTGTATGTTAATTGGCTGAACATATGAATCAATGCAGCGCTGTCACCTGCCATTTTTAAAACCAGTGTTAAACCTTAGTTTTGTAAACAACTTGTAATGGTAGCCTTAAAAAATGGAGCAAACCACAAACAAATGTCCGTTCGAGTCCCCAGAACAGTTTGGTCCGAAAACGCAGATTGATTCTGCTCAAAGAGAAAATGTTTCGGATGTCAAATTGTTGGTTTGTAGTGTTGGACCCAGATCTGATTGCTGCCTTCTCACTACTAAGAACAAGACCTTTCATTCTGTTGAGACTGCCTTTAGTTGACAATCCTTAAGACTGATCAACTGTGGTGTCCATGGACTAATTGGCTAAATGTGGCCATATAAGAGCCACTCACAGAACTCACAGAAATCTCACCATCTCTCAGATCGAGTTAAATAATGCTTAAAAGATGAACTACTGTAGTTAGATATTATAGTGACTGAACGCCTTAGAATAACTGTCATTATTAAGTGTATTGCTAAATACAAATATTAGTTCATCTAGTTAGAGTTAAAATACAGTATATTGTAAAAATCTAATAAAGAGCTGTAATCATAATCTGTCATTAACCAAAAAGTGCTAACAGACCCAAAACAATGAGTTTCTTTGATGCAAAGTTTTTTAAGCCTCGCTACATGTGATATTTGTGTTTTTGTGTTGCTGCCATTTGAAAATGATCTTAATTTAAAGTTATTCTGAACTTTAAAGCAACATTTAATCATTTTTGAACTACATTTTAGTTTACAATAATCTGTTGTACAACCCATTCTCCATCTTGAAGTTTTTAATTTCCTAAAATTTAAACCCTGCAGAAGACCTCCAGAGAGTCCGTGATATTTGCAAAGGTTTCCCGCTCTACTTCTCTTCCTCTCTTCTCTCATCCTCCTCTCTCCTTTAAATAAGACTTCAGTGCGTTTTGTGAATGTGAGCATCTGTGAAAAGTCAGAAACACAGTTAATCTAAACCTTCATGTGTGCTTCATGTTAAAATCTCTCTCAAAGTATGTGCATAACAGAAAACAGCAATATGTTAACAGTGTACCTATCTCCGTGTGGAAATATGTTAATGTTTCTTTACACTCTAAGCACATGAACGCAGAGAGATGAACACGCTCACACTCTGATGGCCGAGGCTGCCGGGGGACGAGACACTAACTAACGACAGTTGGTGTTCGAGCTCTGCAGCCTTGGCTACAGGAAACACTTTGTGGGGTCTCCTGCACACCGCTGTAGATGATTGTTCTTTTTGTGCCCGTGGAATCAGCTTTAACATTATACTAATGCTAACTACAGCGCATTCACTCATCAGGTTTCCGCTTTAGCTCAACCAGCTGCAGAGTTTAGTCAGGCTTTGATCGGACAAAAGCTTTTCATTCCTCCCTAAATGCAAAGCTTAGCTCTGAGCATCGCAAGACAGCAAAAGGTCAACTGTTGCGAATAGTGCTTCACTCGACTCTAAGGGCAGAAACATGGTTCACGCAAGTTTGTGAACGCAAAGGACAACACCTGGCCCAGCTGGCACAGATGTGGTCCCCTGTGAACATACTCAGAATGCAACGACACAGGAAATCGTCACTTGAAGCATCTGCATTTGCATACTTGTGTGGACCATTTTTCTGTCCTTAGGCTTTGTTACAGGTAATGGGTTGAGTTTTGTGTGGTGTCCTGATAAGTGGACAGAGGGCAGAGTATTTTGCAGCTAAATGAAAAGAACAGAAATGGAAAATTACTGGGGTAAAGGCACATCAGTTAGCAAATCCAGGTCTGCCACCTTTCTTGGAAAAACTAGAATTCAGTGAATCTAACTGAAGTTGTACTTTATTTACTACTTTTAGCCACCTTTCTGAAATATAGCATCTTGTGTGCTTAAAATTTTCTAAAAGAAAATTTCCTGAAAATCTTGATGTTAACACAATATACAGACGAGTCACAGCTTTATGTTCATACACTGATGCTGTTAGCTACTTTCCCCCTGCTATCCCACCCAAACCTGAACAAAAGAGCCTGATGAACTAAAGTAACTCCACATGTTGTAGTTCAATTTCACTCGCAGGAAATGTTTTGCTCCACAGAGTCAGGATCTGCTGACTCCTTCGTCCTAGGTTAACATAGATGTCAGTTGACCACAGTGATGGTGAGGTTTGTTCTTGTACAGTAAACATACAGTAACAGTCAATATGTCCCAGTGAAGCTTCTGTTGGTTTGAACATAGTGTTCTTACTGCTGTGTAAATGTGGAGCTTTCTCTGGTTTGGCCACTAAGTGTCACTAGTGAGTCACTGGTTCATCATCTCACAGGGAACAAAACGTTACATAAGCTTTCCTCATGACATATTCTGTTTATTTTGCTCCATTTAAAGGACTATACTGGTTTTGTCTGTTTTAGCTCTTTAACTACAAACTGCTGTGTGTATTTCATGCCGCCTCATAGCTACAGGCTTCCTTCAGGTTTTTGATTTATTTCCTTATTTCCAGGCAGGAAAATCAACCTGCTGCTGAACCTGTGCATCCATGTCAAATTTTGTCAACTTTTTGTATTATTCGTCTCAAATGGTAGCATATTCAAGAACTCCAAGACATCTGATAATTGATAGCTGGCTGCTGTGTTGTTAGTAAATCAAATCAAGAAGAATATGAATTTGGACATCTATAGCATCAAATTGGTTGTTGAACTACAGCAGAAGTATTGCAGCAAGATGTATCAAAGATGCAACACACATTATGACAACCACAAACAAGGATGTGTTACATTGTGGCGATCTGCCATTTTGAAAGGCGCAGTAATATTTGCTGCATAAAGCTCAGTATACACCATTTCTGTCAATACGCACTTTATCTTTCATCCATAAGTGACATCCAGACTTGAAACCACAATCTTTGGTTTAGGTGAAATGTCCAGGCACACAAATTAGTCCCGTGGCAAAAAATAATTAAAGAAATTATTTATAGTTTATATACCTCAGGCCTCCAAAATTATAGTGATCACCATATAAACAATATTTTGAGGTTGTATCTTCGCTGACTCATTCAATGACCATCGTCTTGGTTTTAATTATACTGTATATTAAAGATGGCCGCCGCATCTCCACTTCCTCCCACTGTAGAAAAATGAAGCCAAAATATCCCGGATACAAGTGCTACTATCTTGCACTGGTGACATCATTTGGAGTCTGCGCAGTAGTGATCGGGAGGTGGAGCCATGTTATCGAGTTCCAGCTCATACACCAGTCTAGTCAATCATGACATTTCAACCCCTTTATATAGCATCAAATAACTAATTAAAACCAAACTGATCAGAAAAATTAACACTTGAAGATACATCACCGTAAAAAAGAATACCTTAAATGAAACCATCTTTGGGAAAAATGTTTATTTGACGTGTACTTTGAGTTTTTATTTTGGCCCATATCCCTTCTGCTAACATGGAGGAGGAGGGGTTTATGACCTATACTGCAGCCCACCACCAGGGGGCGATCCGGATGTTTTCTCTTTTGTTATTTTACAGTCATTGGTTTTAATCCTTTACCCACGCGGTATTAAGAGTTAACCAGTAGAAGTCACTAAATAATCAAACATTTTTAGCACAGTTGCTTCATAATCGTTCGCATAAGCGTTCAGAAAGCTTCCCGCATCACAGCCAGCAAAGGAGGTTTTTGGTCCCTGGTTGCCACCTCATCACCACCTGATAGCAACATAAAGTTGACTAAATTTTGCTGAATTATTTTTCCGCAGTGATTTACTGTAAGTTGATATTCGTTTCAATAACTGCTGCCTGGAAGGAAAGAAATTGATCAGAAAGTGATGGATGATTTGGAAAAAGATCATCAGGATTTGTAGTTGATAAGCTCAAACATTCGTTGGTTTTGTCTTTTAAATCCTCTATAATTGATCAGTGTGTCCGAGAATATAATGTTGAACTCATTCTCATAGAAACTAACTCAGCACTCGTTGTTTTAACATTAATAAGAATATACAGTATATAGCCTATATTTTGATAACTTCACTAAGTGTACTTTTTGTTTTCTGGTTTTGTATTGTGTGTGTGTTACATTGTGCCCGGTTACAGTCCGTGTGTGAGTAACTCCTGTTAAAAAGTGTGTGTAGCTGGTGGACATTAAAGGGGAAACGGGAGAACGAGTGTCGGACATCCCCATCCTAACAGAAACTCACTGCATGCTCTCTCTCTGTAACTTTCTCTCTCAGTATTTTCTGGTTTGAGTTTTTCAATGTGTATCTTCTCATCAGCATGGAAGTGCTCCTAATAATAACAATGACAACTCTATGAATATAATAAAGAATTCAATGTTGTTTTTCTACCTGTCCTGTCTGCTGCTGTTACTCTCAGAAAACATGTTGGAGTTTTAACATGTCTGTAAAGACCACAAGTACACTCATAAACACACATAATGCTTTCTGTGCACTATATCAACAGTCATAAAACATTATAGATGTGACTTATTATGAATTATAAGTTCAAGTGTCTTCTGGGTGCTCTTGACTAGTTATAAACTAGAGGTTGTCTGATGGGGTTCATAATACATTATGACCTGTACTCACATATACATACCTCAACAATCAACTGCAGTAAGGACTCAGTATGCTATAATCATGGGGGCATTCATAGTTTATTATACAGTTATATCAGCCATGTGGATGTGTGGCTCTGTGGCGCAATAGATGGCATGTTGAACTTCTAGGAACAACAAGTGATTCAAAAGTTGTGTGTTCCACTCCCGCCAGAGTTGATCTTTAAAGGTGTAGAGGATGGATTAAAAGTCATGGTAACTATGAAGACTATATCTATAGTACATGATATACTACAATATATCTATAGTACAATATACAGTATGGTGTAGTGTGCTTTGTAACTACACTCATAATATACATTATGCTTTCTGAGAGTGTAAAATCTTCCCGCAAACCATTTGCTAAGATGTTACTTGGGTACTCACACTTGTATGGGTACTTCCTTGTTGATTTGTGTATAGATGAGTAATGGGCTATTGATGTGGCCTTCATAGTCACCATGATTTCCCAATCCATCCTCTACACTCATAAAGATTGACTCTGGTGGAATTTGAACCTACAACCTTTGATTGGCTTCTCTTTTCTAGAAGTTCAATGCGCTATCCATTGCGCCAGAAGAAGAGTTGGGACTCAAACCAACAACTGTTGATTCACTTCTCCTGCACTTGTCTAGAAGGTGCTGTCCATGATGTTTTTTGTTGCTCAGCAGATTTGCCATTTTCAGTTGTGGAATTGTTCCTCCACTAAAACGAACTAAAGGCCTTAGTCCAGTACTGGAAGACTACATATTCCAGTTTTGACTTGGTAGGGGTCCTATAATAGCCTGGGGTTTATTACACATGTTTTCAGTTCTATTTTATGACTTTTCATCCATCCTGCAAATGGGCTGTTTTTACCTGTTTACTGTTTATGTTTTACAAGGGATGATGTAACTGTGGCACAATGGATAGCGCATTGGACTTCTAGGAAAGAGTTTCAAAGGTTGTGGGTTCGAGTCCCAACGGAGTCGATCTCTAAAGATTTACAGGATGAATGAAAAGTCAGGCTCACTCTTTCTATGACACTATAGCACATTACTCATCAGTACACAGGTCAATAATCAACTGGAGTAAGGGCTCTTCATACTGCATGCTCTAATAGTCCATCCAGTATCATAGTAATCTTTATATATAATTCAATTTGGGAATCTAACAGTGCAGGCTAATCAACACATTCACAACAGATCACATACTCCAAGCATTTATTTTTTTCTATTTTTGCCAATAACATATCTTTTGGAGTGTTTGTATTGAACTTGGCATTTCCTCAGAGCTCTGACTGAACTGATATTTCTCATCATGAAGCTGGTAGCTGTGAGTAACTGGACATACTTCCACCTGAGAGATCTTATAAATATTATCTCCTGCTTTCCTACATAGCATGATTAAGTTTATTGGAAAGGTAGAGAGATGTCTCTCTGTCTGGAGAAAGAGTTGATGATCTTGAAGTGCAGGCAAGAGTTGACTAGGCAAGCCATGTCCATATACTAATCTGTACATTTAACAACCGTCCAATAGTAAGAGGACATTTGTATATCACATTTTATAATGTTAGCTGGACCTTATATATGCTCTTTTTCAGGAAGACAGTTAGACTTGGGGATGCAATAAATACTTATGCTTAAGACATCTTCAGGAAGACTGTATTTCTTCGGCTCACAATATTTCAGCACTGTCCATTGCGCCACAGAGCCACACGTCTACATAGCTGATCGAACTGTTTCTGTTGGTCACCAGACTTGCAGTATTCTTTGAAAAAAGAGTAATAGGGACTCAAACCAACAACTGTTGATACATTTCTCCTGCACTTGTCTACAGAGCATGATTATTTAAACATCATGTAATCTTCATTGAAAGTGTTACCATGGCTTCCCATCCATCCTCTGTACCTTTGAATATCGACTCTGGTGGGATTTGGATGGCTTCTTTTTCCTAGAAGTCCAATGCGCTATCCATTGCGCCACAGAGCCACCGTACATGTCTAATGAATGTTGATATACTCATAATGTCATTATGAATGCCCCCATAACACACGAGATGTGATCTACAGAAAGTGTTACTGAGTTTTTAAATTCACCCTCAACTTTATTTTGATACACAAACAGGTATTACTTCAGTAAAAGTAGTAATACCACAGTGTAGAAGTACTTTGTTAGAAGTAAAAGTCCTGCATTCAAAATCATAGTCAAGTAAAAGTACTAAAGTAATACTCATTATGCAGAATGACCCATTTCAGAGTCCATTATATTACTGTATATTATTGGATTGTAACTATTGATCCAGTAATGTGTTCATCACTTTAATGTTTCACCTGTTTAAGTTGGAGACAATTTTAACTTTTTACTGTGTTTAAGTTTAATCTATAATAATACATCATAATTTATTAGTTGATTGATATTATGTGTTAATCTGAATTTGTAAAGTAACAAGTAACTAAACTTAGCAAATAAATGTTGCGGAGTAAAAATTTGGATGGAGTGGAGTAGAAGTATAAAGTAGCATAAAATTTAAATGCTCAAGTGCAAGTAACTCAAAACTGTCCTTAAGTACAGTACTTAAGTAAATATACTTCCAGACAGATGAAGTCTGCTTTTTAAAGCCCTCAACTACCTCAAGCCTTGGAGAGAGAAAAAAAACATATACAACAGTGACATCTAGTGGCCAATCTTCAGAGTACACCTGACTCTCAGAAGCAGGAATACTCGACACGTTTGAATGGTGCATTCCCCAAATATTTAAATGTTTACCAAGTGTGCTTTAATACAACTTGCATGATAAATCATGTAGTGTAGTGACTCGGTTTATATAAATGTTGCTGAAAGAAAAATAAAGCAACAGCTGAATTCATAACTACATTTATTTCTCCATGAAACCACTGGAGGTTACAAAGGGTGCTTGTGTTTGAAGCCTACACAGTCTCTTTAATACACCGATTTCAATAAATTACATAGAAACTCAAAATAATTTAAAACTAAAAAACCTTTAAGTCATAAGTAGAGAATGAACCGCAGCATAGACCAAACAACTCTCCTCAAACATCCCCAGAGTCTGAAGTCTCCATCGTAGATGTTGGATCACCAGCAGTGACGTCAGATTGAGAGGGATGTAGTCAACGGACCTTTGACCTCTGCATGCCAGAGTCCCTGCACAGCGCTGAGCAGCAGGTTGCACTGCTGTAGGGGCTCAGAGGAAGGAGGTGAAGAGCTTACTGTCGGCTCCAGCGCTGCGTGGAGGGGACGGAGACTTGACCTTTGAGCCGCTGCGCTGCCGCTTCCTCCGGGCTCTGCGGTTCTTAAACCACACCTGGAAACAGACAGAGAGGAGAGTTTAAATTGCATGTTCTCTGAGCAGCATTTTTTTTTTTTTTTAAGTAATAAAAAAGTTTGTATCTCAGTACAGCTGACACTCAACCAACAAAGATTTTTTTTTATTGTACTGAGTCTCACGTGTAAGCCCAAGTTTGATTTTATTTCAAATTAGTTCTTGTTGGCAGGAAAGTTTTTGTCTTTTAAAAGAGACCAAACTGTAAAATTATTGTCATTTTCGACACAGACTCTGCCAATAGTTTTGCTAAAAGAGATCCTAATAAAAAATCAAATCAAAATAGTAACGTAATGGTAAATTAAATTAATTTACATTAAAGTAGGAAGAATCTTGTAAGACTGAAACTGAATTTGCAGACAAAAGCGGGGAAATGTTCATAAACGAGGCTTTGTGCGTGGGTGTTAGGTTATATCTTTAATGATATTAATGATGTAAGTTTAAATAAAAATTTCCCCTACAATGACAAACTTGATTTGCAACATGTAAACAAAGAAACGTTCCTTGGTGAGTCACTGCGTCACGCTTAAAACCAAACTGGAAACCTTATTAGGCGTCCTGGAGAGGCTTTACGCAGCTCCATTGAACCCCACTTTCCAACATAAACGTCACAGCGAATCATCACGTGGACTCACCCTGACGGTCTCCTCACACAGCCCGGTGCTCCTCGCCAACTCGGCGCGCGCCTCCGCCGCCGGGTAGTCGGTGAGTTCGAACAGCGCCTCGAGCTGCTTGGTCTGACTGTCGGTGAACACCGTCCTCATCCGGGCCTTCTGACGCAGCTGCGGCTGCGCGGGCACCCCGGCCGGATGGTAACTATGGTAACGAGCCAACTGCTGAGCATCTGAAAGAGAAAAAAAACACATTTCAGTGAGTTTTTATCTAAGTGAAACACGCAGGAAATAAGTTTTTTCATTTATTATTACTGCAACATCGACTTGCAACAATAACCAGAGTTTACTCTGACACTGATGAAACTAGCTTTATTTTTTTTTAACAACAACAAAAAAAAAATCTAAATTGATTGAGTACCTGCAGAGTCCTGGCTGCTGAAGTGCAGATAAACTCCTGAGTTTGAATAAACGCTGGTGAAGTCTGCGTGATGGAAACCGGCTGCGCACGGGTAAAACGCCTCTCCAAAGCTCATCCTCCGGTACTGCAGGAGGCCTACCGGGACCGGGACCGGCGCAGGAGGCCCGAGGCTCCCGGAGTCCAAGCCGAATACGCCGGGGAGCAGCTGGTGCTCCGGTGAAAACACCGTGACCGGCGGCTTCTGTCCGAGCTGCGGGGAGAGGATGCGCTCGATGCTGAAGTCCGACACTCTGCTTCCGTCCATGACTCGAAAGTTTTCCAGAGAGCTGGGCTGTGAGAGTCCACCGGTGTCCAGTTTTAAACAGATGTCTGGAGCCGCCATCGAAACACGTTAATGTGTTAATAACAGTCATGACTTCAGAGTGTTTGATGGTCGGAGTTCAGTCACACATCAGAAGAAACGCGCGCTTTGATTTGACCTCGTGAACTCTTTGATTCTTCGAACTGAAGGATGATGGGAGTCGATGTGTAAACTGTTTATTTAATGGTTATTGTGTTCATTTAATCTCTTTCAACTTTTAACTTTTCTTCAAACAACTTATTCATCCTGCCTATGGGCGCGAAGTGCGCGTGTGTAGCCTGTTATTTACTCAAAATACTTTTATTTTGTTAGGCGTCTGTTCATTTTTAAGTAAACTTAGAAAAATAAAAAATATTTTTCAGCGTTTACCTGTAAGATTTAAAATTTGTTTCGGCCCTTAAATGAACTTTTTCGAGATAAAGATGACATATTGTAGCTTGTTATCCTGATGATGATATGACTTTATTTTAACTTAATGTGATTTTATTTTGCAATTTGGTAATATGCGATTCAAAAGCTGGAAATCAAATGTCCATGTCCGCCATAGTGGCGAAATTGAATCAATAGGCTTCGTGCACATGGGCACAAATTGATGACTATTTGACTGCCGTGATACTATGTTGGTCAGAATATGTGTCATTTCAATATTCTTCCTGCAGTTTCACGTGTTTAAGGATTATTTTTTATTTTCTAAATAATGTGTAAATGATGTCGACAGCCGACAGAAGAAAATACATGGAGTGGAAATTGAGGTTTTATTTTAAAAGTTCCAATTTGCAAAAACAAGAAAGCAAACCAGGCTCTCCTAAATGAAAAGTAATGTGTCACACAAGGAAGGAAAACTAATAAAAAGGCAAAGTCATTTAAAAAAAAAGAAAGAAAAAAACCAACATGAGTTTAAAATTACATTTGAAGCATTCATTAATTCATTCATGGCCTGCGGGACATATTCATCTCCTCTTTAAATTCTTTTTATTTGATTGGTGCCATAAAACTTTCCCCCCTCTCCTTTCTGCTTTTCATGTCTTGTGTTTTCAGTCATTAGTCTGCTGTCTGGGTGCTTCTCATATTTGTGCTCAGACAGGTTCACTTGGTGCTCCTCAAAGTCAAGGATACTTCCTTAGTAGGACGGGTCCTTGGAAGTCAGGTCCTCAAGAGGCTAGGCGAGACTCCTTCCTAGCATTCCGAGACAACACAAAGGAACAAGCTAGCCATCATTCTTATGTCTTATGGTGGGTGGCATGGGAACGGGTCTTATACTGTACTACATCATCGAGGATGTAGGATCCTTTAAATTCAGCTGTTTGAGGATCCTTCCTTGACTTTGAGAAACTCCCACTGTCACACACTGGACAATCTGCAGTGTGTGGTGGTGGCCTGCAGATGTCAGCAGCGCTGTTTGCTGCACTAAACAGAAAGTTGAACAAACAGAATACAGACCTACATCCACCTGACAGTGGAGGAGGAAGTACTCAGATCCTTTACTTCAGTAAAAGTATGAAACTATTACCAGATGTTTTTGGATTCATATTATTGCTGCATTGCCCTACACTGCCCATTTGAACTACTTCATATACTGTTGGCTAATTAAATCTACAGGAGTGCATCGTATTCAATAAGATCATCATATGTTTGTAGCCTGGCTATCCTGTGAGAACCACGTATCTCAGGAAAACAGCCCTGTTTTCAGCTTTGTGATGATGCATTTTCCAGCTAATCCAAGAGTTTTTTTGTTTTTTTTTAAAGTTTATTTATTTATTTTACTTATCCTATATTTAGGAGAAAGCCTCATTGAGATTAAGATCTCTTTTTCAAGAATGACCAGGCCAAGAGGGCAGCATAAACATTAACAATACAAATATACACATACGATTGTCACACACTACAAATGAGTTGAACACAATGTTCAGCTAAAATGCAACACAAAAATCTGTTTCCTAAAATGATTTCCATGAAGAATTAAAAGCAAGTACATTGACCAGAGTACTATTTTCACGATCCATAGTGATCAACAATTTAGCTTAAGAAGGAGAATTCTGTCAACACATAAAGGAACACTTTACCCTCAGTTCAACAACACATCTGGGGATACATGATTTGCACTGGACAGGAAGTCATCTGCACAGTCAGTGGGTGAAGTGGAGTGAAACATTTGCCTCTGAGATGGAGTGCAGTACACGTTTAAAGTAGAATAAAATGGGAATAATCAAGTCAAGTACAGGTAACTTGAATTTATACTCACAGTACTTGAATAAAAGTACTTTATTAATGATGTTTTCTTCGAAGGAAAACAAAACGGCTTCATACGTTCACACGTGAAATGTAGACACCAGAGACTACTCCATTGAAACCGCTGTGATGTGAGCAGATCTGTGGACAAACTGTCTGAAGAGATCAAAGCTGTGAATGGCACGACTCAACAAGCTTTTTCTCACATTTTTTATCGTCCAAACAGATTCAGACTGAAAAACCTGCAGGGACTGAAACTAAATGAAAAAATAATCAATAAATCTGGTTTTCTGTTCGCAGAGCAGAACAATATGTCGTTAAAGCCTCCATTATTAATTACTATAGTAGTAGAAAGAGTGGTGGTATTGGCAGTGTATTGTTCCTATAGGACTAGGTACCACACACAGTGGTGTAAAGAAACAAAAAAATTTTTATTTGTGTTCTGCACTTTAATTTTCACTCCACTAACATTTTGTTACACTTGATTTAAGTTTAAAAACTTAAAAAAATGGTTTTATTTAGTATATGTATATATATATATATATATGTTCCAAGTTTATAATGTCAATGTCAACGGGCAGTATAATAAAAGATAAATGAGATTTTTAAAACACAGAAATGTGTAAAGTTACACAAATACTTTAAAAGATGAAAAGCCATTAAAAATATATATATGATCTTGTACTGAGTCAGTTTCTCTTGTATTTTACTGTGATGT
The DNA here is from genome assembly GCA_037974645.1 of Hollardia meadi. Taxonomy (NCBI): domain Eukaryota; kingdom Metazoa; phylum Chordata; class Actinopteri; order Tetraodontiformes; family Triacanthodidae; genus Hollardia; species Hollardia meadi. The sequence continues at coordinate 8,830 of JBBPCS010012103.1, read as the reverse complement.
GATGTTAGCTCAGTCTGACTCCTGAGGGACGATCAATCAGTGATCAATAGCAGATCAATCAGTGGCCTCTCTTTGAACCCCATCTGATCTGAACGATCATTAATGGGCCATGAAAAGAATCAAAAGAATCAACAGCAGATATCAAAGCAGTTAATGATGGGCTGAAGATTAAAGAGCAGAAGCAACAACAGCTGCTGAACATTTAGACATTTAAATATTAAAGAAGGCTCATAATGAGCTCAACTGTACAACATAGAAACTGTCCCAGTTAAATATCACCACAAAGTATGTCAAGAGTTTAGTAACTTTTGCAGGATTTTAAGAGTTAGTCTGTATTTAATTTCTTAATAAAATATTCTTAATCTTATTATATATTCCTATAGTTGTGCTTATATGTTAGAAGTCAGTTTAAATATAATCTATAGCACACAAGAGCCAGAACTGGGCCGTGGACGATCCCCATGAAATCAATGTATTGCTATTAAAAGAGGGTGCTGTTTGCATTTAGATTGGACTAAAGGCCTCAAATTGCCTCTTGCTCACAGACACTGACAGAGACATTAGTAAGGACCAACACTTCAAAAAAGAGAGAAACTCTGAATGTCACGTTTTAACCAAGAGTGGACATCGAAATATTTGGTCACAAGTGCTGCTTGAAAGGCAGCGTGTTTGACATGTCAGGAGAGTATCGCCGTGTTCAAGGAATACAACATCAAGACATTTTTCCAGGAAGCATGTTAACTAGGCCACAAAGAAAAAGCCCTGAAACTGTGGTCCAGGGTCATACAAGCTCGCAAAACAGAGCAAGTCTTTCTCTGATGGGGAATGTTTGAAAGACTGTATGGTAGAGGCGGCTATCATACTGTGAACAGACAACGAAGTCACAGTTTGTGGCCCTTTGCTTACTTACCAGTATGGCCCTATGAAAAAATGTGTTGTCCACACCTGACCTAAAGGATTCCTGGATCAGGGGCTTGTCCAGATTTTCTTCCACTGGGGCGGCCCAAGTGAGGCACTGACTGATGCAGAGGGGGTGCACACACAAAAACAAAAACAATGAAAACTAAATACGGCTATAGCTATTGACAGAAAACATTAAATAAAACATGTTAAATACATGTGTAACAACCATAAACCCTCAGAGTTAACACAAGAACTTAAAATTATAAAAGTCACTTATATTCCAACAAGTTTCACCAAAATCACATGGAGCTTCCTGAAGATGACTCAACACACTCATTTACCTTCAAGCTGAGTTCAAATTAATGGAACACCTGTACAATTTCTCTAGTAACAAGATACAAGTGCATGGAGTGGCTTTATGCATGCTAACATTAGCATTCATTTGAGAACACATGGTGCTTCTCCAAGTCAAGGATACTTCCTTGGTTGGACGGGTCCTTGGAAGTCAGGTTCGACAGAGGCTAGGCAAGACTAATTCCTAGCATTCCGAGAAAACATAATGGAACAAGCTAGCGAGTGTGTCTCATTGTGTCATTGAAAAACATAGAGCGCATAGGATTATGGGTACTTCAGGCGTGCCGCAACAGTAAGTGAGACTGTGGCAACTCACTTAAAGTCAGATTTTACTTAGGTTAAAGCAATGTTACACTCAGAGGAAAACAATGGAGAACAGATGCACTAAGATTTATAGAACTTTGAGAGTTATAATAAACCTCACTGAGAAATTACATGTACTGTAAATAAATTTACACATAAAGTTACACAAATATAATATATAGCTTCCATACTTTACTCTTTAAGTCCTCAAAAGTAGGCCACATTCAAAATAAAATATTTCACAGTTGGTTCGAAATAAGGTCCCGCCTCTCACTGGGCAGATAACCAATCAGATTCCAGCCCCCCCTTCTGGACATGCCCCTGTTGTGTATATGGACACAATTTTTTTCGTGACTCTCAGCACAACTATCTTTAGAGTCTGCTTTCACTGAATCAAACGCAGCATTTATAAACTGTGCTGGACTGGCATGGAAGTGGTCGGGGTGGATGGTGGCCGTACCAAGTCCATGACTCTCACATATACAGTATATAGTTAGTATATATATTTAGTTTGTGAAACAGGCACAGAATGTAATTGGTTGAGGTTAGGGAAAGATTGTGATTTAAATTTTATGTTAATAAAAAACTTTTCATTCCGACAATGACAAATGACAAATTTTCCACATTCAACTCATCAGGAGGTGGTTGGTGGTCCTGAGGGGGTTTTCAGGAGCGAGAGAAAACAGGAACATTTTCACATGCAACTCTCTGAATTAAGGGTTTGTTTCAACCAAATCAGAGTTGGTGATTGTTGGAATGGTGAAAAGACAAACCAAGATTGTTTTGATGAGCTTAAATTAGTTCATTTGAATGAAGTGTGTTTTAGGATGAGTTAATGAGGCGATTAAGCTCGTCTTAGTTCAGTAAAAGAGAGAAACTTGAATTCAGGAGTATGGTTGTATTTTTCTGTTTAGAAAGAAAAAATAGGGATAAAAATATTTCCTTTCATTTTGTGACATTTTATGAGTTTGTCTTGTTTACTTTCTTAACTTGGCAAACTTGCCACTCATATACATCTCCTAGCATAAACTATGGGGGGCTGTCGGACTATCACCTCTGGGTACAAAGTGGTATTATGAGACAGAACAGGCCGGGGCTAGCTGGTTAGCATGCTAACTTCAGTAGATATCTCTGCACACAATACATCTTTGACATGAAGTCAACACTTGTTGTTTATTCAAATTCTGTTGATGTTAGTTGTTTGTTTTTTTTGAATACTTTAAACTAAAATGTGTACATATTGCCCCTTTAAAGCTTTATTTGTCTTTATTTGTCTAGATTTCCAGCTGTTGACTTTTTCACATCAGGCTCGTCTCTCTCAGCATGAATCAGCAAAATGTCATGAAGCCTCAGTCTGAGCTGGACTCCAGACAGCTAGCAGCCTCTGTCCCTCTCTCTGCTGTCTGTCAGTGTCTCTCTCTGTCTGTCTGGCTCGGCCTCTGTACTGTGGCTGATTAGCGAACACAGGAGTTCACTCGCAGGGCTGGACGGGTGTCAGTTTAATGACGGAAATAACGTTCATTTCTCCTTCAGTGTCGGCTAGGTTTCAATACTGCTGCGTTTAAGATGTTTCACTGGCTTTTTGGCATGATCTCAATACTAACTCTGTAGTGTACCTATGGGCTGAGTTTCAACACTGTCCAGTGTGCCTTTTGTTGGGGCCTCATAGCTGTTTTTTGGTGCAGCTGATATCAGCTGATATCTCCAAACCTGAGCAACTCACACCAAAACTATCTACATGGATAAATAGCACTACAGGTAAGAGGAAAAATGTGTATTTTGGATTCTGTGGTGGATGGTCTTTTTAAGCACAGTGGTGCCTTGAGCCAAATGCTAATTCATTAAATACAAAGTACAGCTGAGGCTGAATCATAAACCACAATATGGGAGTATTAATGGGGAAGTTAAAAGTTTGATCTGATGACTTGAATGAAAAGTCAGAAGATAATTAAAGTTATTACAGCTCTGAGGCATTGACATAAATAAAGATGGCTGACGTGTCTCCACTTCCTCCCACTGTTCAAAAATGAAGCCAAAATATCCGGGATACGAGTGCTGCCATCTTGCGCTGGTGATGTCATTTGGAGCCAGAGTCTGTGCAGTTGTAATCGGGCTGTGGAGCCGCGGTATTAAGTTTATAAATTTATTTGACATGTACTTGAGTTTTTAGTTTGGCCCATGTCCTATCTGCTAACATGGAGGGGGTGTGATATGTAGTAACATGATTAACCTGTAGGGGCGCTGTTTAAATTACTTACCTGTTGAGTGGACTGTAATATGAGGCAGACGAAGAGTCGAGTAAACTTTATAAAATATTTGTTATTGTCTTTATGTTGAATTGAAAGGTGACATTCCATAAATGTTTGTTGAATGGAATAATAAGCCAATTACAGTGCACCTGAAATCTAATGGGTTAAGTTGAGAAGAAGCATATATAATCTGAAGAAGATAAATGCTTTAACAATGTTTCGGTTATAATTTGTTAAGATTCAGGTGTAATTGCATTGGTTACTCAATATGATGTTCTGCTTGAAAAAGGGAGATGTGATATGTAGTAACATGATTAACCTGTAGGGGCGCTGTTTAAATTACTTACCTGCTGATTGACCTGTAATGTGAGGCGGACGAAGCGTCGAGTAAACTTTCATAGCAGTACGCGATATGCTCTCCGTCTCAGTCAATCCTGCATCCATCATTCTTCTATAACAATACATGACAGGGGGAGGGGTTTATGACCTAGTAACACATTACTGATACAGTCATAATTTTAATGGTTGCACTTTATTTTGCCACTCGTTTTTATCTGCTAGCTTAATATGCTTGCTAGTAGCTACAGATCTCACGGAGTGTATTGCTGCAGCAGAGAAAGGTCTCAAACAAAGTTAATTTTCTCCTTATTTGTTTGTCTGAAAAATACAATTTTAGTGTCAGAATGTTCAGAAGATATGTGGATTGTGAAAAATGGGTCCAAAGTTTACTTTGGTCATAATCTTTGCTCACGTTCAGTTCTCCCATAAAAATAAATAGTCTCAGGACCTGTTGCTAGTTTCTTAAAGGGGCGAGGCAGTGACGAAACCCACGTGACACAGGAAACTGGTACTGGTATCATAACTTTTGAAACGATACCCAGCCCTAATGTTCTGGCTTCAGACAGGAACATTCAGGAGAACAGTCCTTCCAGTAGTTTTAGACATTTCAGTCTGGACCAAAGTGTTGGACCGACATTACCATCCCTAAAAAAAGTTTCTTTAGATCCCATCTTTCCATCACGACTGGTCACTCTCTGTTATTGGATGAACTCACTAGATGAGTTTCTGTTCCAGGCTGTGATCGACCATAAAAAAGGAGGAGAAAAAGAGAAAATAATGAGGAGGGAGAGTTGGAGTTTTGAGCCTCATTCAGACTGATGTTTTTGTCTGTAACCCAGTGATGACCTGAGGGATGATCTGAGGACGGCAGCAAGAAAGAGACACAGAAAGACGGGGAAGCAGGAGTGGAGAGGAAATAATACTAAGAGTAGTGATGGTGATTTATTGATAAGGATGAGTTGATAAAAATGAGAATCACCCCCCCCCCCCCCCCTTCTCTCTCTCAGCTGTCATCCAGATCTCAGTGAAGAAAATTATTCTGGTTTGCTTTCTGAATGAAAAGTCCTCAGTGTGACAAGATGCCTGTTGGCATCAAACTGAAAACTCTCTGTGGGTCTCTGCTCGATGGATGACTCATCATCACAGCTGCCGCAGGAACAAATCAGTTTGGAAATATTGACTCTTGTGGAGTTGAATGGTTTTCAGGATGAATTAGAGCTCCATTTTCTTCACTTGTCTTGGTTTTATGATCTGTTCTGGCTCAGGATCAGAAGTGATACCTGTGATGCAGATAAATGTCACTGAGCACAAAGACTTAAAACAAAAATCACAACCTTTCCCTAACCTTAACCATTTACATTTCGTGACATGAAATAAAAGTATATTTTCCTAACCTTAAAGTGGAAATAGAAAACTTTCCTCCCACTACTGTTTCCAAGAGGTATTTTTTGTCGGTGCCGTAATTGCATACACAGCGTTAGCAACATGCAGCCTGGTGACTGCCCAAAGCAAAAGCAACAGAAAGAATTCCAATTGGACCTAGAAACTCTGGTCTCAGTGTTGTGATAAAGGCAGAGTAAACACCTGGCTGTATTAATAAGTAGGCAGGTGTTGTTGCTTACTGATCTAGTAGAAAGAATGTCGGTTTAAACTGTCTCGTCCCGGTGGTAAGGGGAGATACATGACGGGGGAACAGATTTCGACACAACACCAGAGCACTTTCTATCGAGTGAATGCTCGTCCGTTCCTTCTTGTATTACCTCAGTTTCTATCATTCTCCTTCTTCACCTTCTTTGCCTTCTTTATCAGCGGGGTTCGTTTTCTTTTGCAGAGTAGAGTTTCCACAGTTGATCCATTTGTTCCATTGTTACCTGGGGATAGCAACCAGGGAGAACAATGCCACTTCCTGTTTTGGCTCCACAACGGCTGACACACTTCCTTTGTGCTGTAAATCGAACCTACATTTTCCAGTAAAAAAAACAGCCTGGTGGCAGCATGAATAGCATAGTGAAAGCGAGGCTTACAGGAAACCAATCTAAACGCAGATGGTGTCATTTTTCTTTAGCCATTACAGTGTGCAATATATATTTACTTCATAATGACAAGTTAAAGCCAAAAAAATTGTCTGTTTACCCAAAGTCCCTGGTTGCCTAAACCTAACCACAGGATTCGAACCCTGGTGTAATAGTCCTGGACATTGTACGCCTACCAACCACTCCAACCAACTCCCTGAGACTCCACCACAATTTAGAAATACGTGCTACATTCAGTGAAAAACACATGCAGGCTTGAAAGGTAGTCGACATCAAAGAACTTGCAGCGACGAAGACCGACTCTTGCGTCACCTCACGTCACCTGTGTCTGGGCCAAAAGGTTGCACTTGAACACACTGCAAAAGCTGCAGGTGACGGCCAGCTATCACATACATTCTGCTCCTGCATGAGAGGAAACAACTCTCCATACCAGCAGGTAGTGGTAGTCTGTATCTGGCAGTCAAAAAGGAAAACCGGAAGACCTAGAACTGTACCAGCCGTTGTTATGATAAAGCAACGTTAATGTTACCATTTTCACATGGCTCTCTCTCACCAGTGAAGATGGTTTCGTAATATCCAGTTTCAGATGGCCATGTTGTTGTGAAAATATCTGTATCAGAAGGATCGATGAAAAATGAAACGCACCTTCTGTGTGTGGCCTCTTGTCTTGAGTCTTTTGTTTGCTTTCATTACTTCTGTTTCTCTTCTGTGCATTGATTCGCTTAGCTGAACAGTCAATCAGAGTGATTTCTCTTACTGATGCATTCAACATGCTCGATCGACTGATAAAGCAGCTGACAAGTGCTAAATAATGCCAATGGTGTGGGAGACACCACAAAAACTAGGACCACAGACACTCACCGGCAGCTCGACCCTCGCTGACGGCCGCCTGTTGGCTTGGTGTGTCAGGGCCCTTATATCCATGTACATCAATCCTAATCATTACATTTTATGAACTGCCATGATACTGTGTTGTATCAACATACCTTTTCATTTAATACTTACAGGTGATCATACAATATGTGTGATCTGTACGCCAACGACCATCAAGACACATAAAAACACATCACAGTGGACAGTTTGGAGTAACTGATGACAGAGAAGAAACTCACAGTGTTGAGAGAACGTGTTTGGGGCAAGTCGACATTCTCTACGACACAGACCCTGTCCTGCTAGTGGTTCAAACAGGTCTGGCTCTGGACCACCATCATGGCTGTCAGTGAATACTCAGTCTTACACCTCAAATGACCTTTTCGGTTGTGTCGCTAGAGTCACTTGTTCTTTCCTTATTGGGTCCGAAAAAAAGGACACTGAAGGTCACTATTACACACATGTATTCTCTCTGTGTAAGCATGGATTAAATTTCTGTGTATCATCATCACCTGTGGCTTTGCAGAGTTGTTGTCACTTCCTGTGTTGTTTCAGTCAATGAAAACGGGGCTAACACTGAAGAATATCAGTGACACTGTGATGGATGACTGGCTGAAACTGTCCGTTTTTGTTTGTTTTTGTTGGAACATGTGATGGGAGCATTTTCAGGCTGTCAAATTCCTCCCTCTTCTTCCTCATGTAGCATATGATTTCATGAAAGCTGAACCTGCAGACTCTCTGCCATTTGTCAGCCCACTTACATGATTATGACCCTGACTGAATATTCACAGCTGTGAGGTGCAGCTGCAGTTTGTTAGTGTGACCAGCAGGAGGTGGTGCAGGCATCAGAGTCGACAGACAGGGAGGTAAAACCATTATGTAATGTCTCTGTCCTCCCAGTCCTCTGTCTATTTCTTTTTTATCTTTTCATTCATCCTTTCTGTCTCTCTCTCTCACTGGCACATTATTCTTTCTCAATGTCACTCTCACCCATTTTCTCTCTTCACACCTGTTTCAACCAATGATATCATAATATAGATTTAAAATATTAGAAAGACATTCATCTCTCTTTGTTTGACACACACACACACACTCTCTCTCTCTACACTCTCTAGACAGTCATTAGACAACTGTCCGACCTTCACTGCTCTTCACAGTCCACAGGAGACACACCACACACACAGTTGGCCCAAACACACACGAGAAATTAATTCACACACGCACGCACGCAGCCGCCCTCCTGCCGTGCTCTTCGTCACCTGCGGTAGTACAGAAGTCTTTCTCTGAATAAAATGATCTCTCTTCAGGCACGCTTGATTTAACTCCACTCTGCAGGATTTTTTTTTCCTCCAGCAAAGAGCTCAGACGGAGCCGCCCGTCTTCACTCCGTCTGATGAATCAAACATGCCCTCAGGTTTCTGCAGAGGTGAATGCTGAGCTCTGTGTCTACCGGAGGAGAGACAGACTGAAAAAGTTCTGTAATTTCACACTGTTCAACACTGTTCATCACCTCATACAGATACAGTATATTTTCAGATTTTAAAGTATAAAGCTGCTGTTATTCTATATCTTTTAATTCTTGTCCATTAAGTGCATTGGTTAAGACATACGGAAATCTTCATCACACAAATATATAATGTCATTATAAAAAGGATCAGTAATTTCCTTTGACTGTATATAAAGATGGACAACATGAGAGCCCACCAAGAGTGAAGTCAAAACAGCAAATCAGCTCAACACTGATAGAGATTAGGATTTGGTGGGGGGGGGGGGGGGCGG
>JBBPCS010012086.1:0-29313 GCA_037974645.1 Hollardia meadi | reverse complement strand
GACACCTCTTTGGACCTCATATTGAGAGTTCCCCTGAACAGCTACCAAATGCAGGTTCAACACTTGGAATCAACTCCAGACCATTTATCTGCTTAATTTGTCATGAAATAACGAGGGAATAGGCCACACCTGGCCATGAAACTGCTTGTCAGTCAATTGTCCAATTACTTTTGAGCCTCTGAAAATGGGGGACTGGAAAAATGGCTGTAATTCCTAAATGGTTAATGCAATATTTCTGTTCAACCCCTTGAATTAAACCTGAAAGTCTACACTTCAACCACATACTGACTGTTTCATTTGAAATCCATTGTGGCGGTGTACAGAGACAAAATTACAAAAGTTTGTGTCACTGTCCAAATACTTGTGGACCTCACTGTATTCGGACCTGAGGGTGTAGATGTTGCAGAAATGAGATGTTTGCACTTGTACTTATAGAATTAAAGGTTGTCACCAGTTTGAAAGTACTAATTGTATTTTTCTGTTGTTCCATTTTGCTATTAAGGAACAGTTCACCCAAAAATTTTAACCCACTCATTATCTACTCACCTCTATGCTGAAGTTTCATCGTCCACAAAACATTTCTGGAGCTTCACAGCAAAACAGTGTTGCAGCATTCTCCTAAACAATGAAAGAACCATAAAATGGCTCCATACAGCTCGTCCGCACCCCCAAAGTGAATACTTCAGCCTAAGAAAAGGTGGAAATAATGTCTTATCAAATCAATTTGGGATCTCTGGGCTCAGATGAGCTGTATGGTGCCTGTTTTTTTCTTTAAGAGAATACTGTGAAGCTTCAGAAATGTTCCCCCATGCCGACTTTCCATTTTTGGGGGAACTGTTCCTTGAGGGCATTTCCGCTTCATCAGGACATTTAAGAGTGGAGAACAAAGAGGAAAATATGGAACAAAGGGATGTCATGCAGCAAAGGTTATGGATCTGACTCAAATTCACAACTTTGCAAGTACGTGGTATATGTGCCCTGGCTCTCTAAGCCATGTCACAGTTCTTTTTAATGAGATGCCATCTTTCTCACATAAGATAAGAGAGCTTAACATCCAGTGGATATTATTGGCCAAAGTTACAGCTTGTAAGCCTAAAAACACAACTTCCTGGGATGATTTAAAAAAAAAATCTTGTACGCACAGGATTTTAAATAAATACTGGATCTTATTATAGTTCTCTCTCTTTGTTGTCAAATCTACAGACACATTAATGGTCTTCTGATCACTTACACACCAAAAAAACAAAAATAAGTGATTCTTTTGGTCAATTGAGGTCAGTGAAACAAGCTATAAACCCAACAATGACATATTATCACCTTGTAAAGTTATCATGGTTAACAGAGAGTTGCCCATTTAGATTATCTTGTGCTAGCAATATTGGGGAGTCCCTAACCACAGAAGGTTTTTGTTTCAAATTCATAAAGCTGCACAAATCAATATTTTTATATTAACATTGTATCAAAAGACTATGTCTAATGTAACAGGTAATAGTGATGAGCATTGTACGCTAGCTGCCCAGCACCAAACTGCAGGCGGACACAGTTAGCTAATACATACAGTTATTCAACATAGTAGCGCATTTAGCAGTTAAAGAGCGGGATCTTTTTCTCAGGAGTTGGTGGAAACAGGAAGACAGGAAACATATAAGTGAGTATTGGATTTACACAACTCCAAATGAATGCTAATATTGCTCCGTATCTGCTGTGGAAATAAGCAACTGTATGCTAACAAGTTAGCCACAATATTATAAGGCAAAATGTGTCAATGTTGTGCTAGTTCCACAAGTTACAAAAGCATGTTGTTGCCTATTTTCTTTTTTTAAAGTTTGCCCTATGCTAGCTTTCTTGACTTTAACAATTAGCTGTGTGAGCTAACATAAGAGCAAAAACATGTTTGAAGGTTTGACAACAAAAGAGGGAAAAACTGATTCCGGTCCACCATTTATGCTCATATGAGATTTCAAAACAGAAAGGGCTTCAGACTTGAAACCCAAACACAGCGTGTGTTATAAACTATGAATAAACAACTGTCCCAGTTTAACCTAGGTGCAGTGGGCATGTAGTTTGATTCAAAGAGTGGGCCATCCGGGTGTTTTCCAGCCGATCCAGAGTGGTTAAGCACCTTCATACACACTGTTCTCTATCATCATAATAAATAAAACATTTCCCCCAATCTGTACACAGAGTGTTGGTGATGCTTGTGTAAAAAAATCACACTCTCAATACTAAAAGAGTTATGTACAATATCATACAAATGGGATTAAGGGCAGGGAACACATAGGTTAGAGAATATAAGTGTGATTGTGCATGTCTGTGCTTTTGAATATGTTTGAACATACGTGTGCTTTGTAAAACAGGTCTCTGTGTGTGTGTGTGTGTGTGTGTGCTGTCCAGCAGAGGGAAACATTTCACAGCACAGTGATGGTATAATGGTCAAGATACCACAGAGAAGAGAGCTAAACAGAGGATAAAAAAAGATGCACGGAGGGAGGAATAGGAGGGAAAATAAAAACATGGATTTGAGAAAGTGTGCAAATCAAAATCAGCAAAACTGTCATACCACGTGGAGTGCTTATGGCAACCACACCATATATACATATCAATAAATAAATCTGTTAATAAAATCTCATAAATTAATCACAATAATTACATGACTTGGGTAGTCTGTAGCAAATCATTTTAACATTTGTCAAGAAAGAAAGTCCAGTTTAGGGTGAGCAATGCTGTTCATGAGTGAAATAAAATCTGTTGGCATCACAGAAAGTGTTTCACCATCAGAGTTCACCATCACGTTTAGCTTTCAGCATGTGCCTCCTTCATATGGGTGAAAACTCATTCATACCATTGCAAGAAAAAAAAGTCTCAGTGGTCACAGTTTGATGTGTTTTTCCTTACATAGCACACCACTGAAGATGAAAGTCAACTTTACATGATTGAGTTTGTACAAAAAAGTTACAACAAAAGTCTGTAATTATAATATTGAAAATGAAAAGAAAAGAGACGTATCTGACTCTGTACTGAATGTTCAGCTCTTTACTGGGTATCCAGCAAAGAGAAAGTCTTTGAAGAGTTTGCCTATCGGTTCCCCGGGTGTTTAGAGGGCAACAAGATTGGGTGTATGTATGTGTGTGTGTTATAGTAGAGGTCTAGACCTGTGTGGAATAGGAGCGGTGCAGCGTTGCGTACCGCCCAGCCGGATGGGCGGCGCACTGTGGCGAGTGCTGCTCTGACTGGTCTAGACTTCGCTGGAAATGGAGCGAGACGGTATGAGGACATCGGGAGTGGCGGGGAACCGATAGGGCTGATGGTCATGTGATCTCGGTGAACGGAGATCCCCGCGGAGTCTGCAGGGGAAAGAGAGGAGTGAGAAAGAGAGAGGACGGGGCAGAGAGAAGGCGAAGGAGAGAGAAAAGTGAAGAAAAGAATAATCAAGAGCAATGCACAGGATGAGGGGCGGGAAAGAGGAGAAAACAGATGCACAGAGCCAAAACAGAAATAAGACAACGGATGACGGGGATAATGAGGAGTGAAAATGACAGGCAAAAAAGATTTGGGGCTCTATCTTGTGCCCAGAAGGGAACAGTGCAACGCAAGTGTCATGGCTAGTTTCTGGCCAACGCAGTTGTCATTTTCACGCTCAGTGCCCACGTTGAGTAAGTAGCTTGCGCACGTCTTTACGGCCATGGCCTTGGTCTTAAAATGAGAAGTGGTAAGGCGCATTGTTATCTTGAGGCAGCAGATCTACTCACAGGAAGGAGGACTGACCAACAAAACAAAAACCTAGTCTAAAGTCAATGGTGTAGCATTCTTCCTGCTATTTAAAAGGTGCATTACTCAGATATTAAGATGCGCCTGCATACGGTTGTGCGTTCACATGGCGCATACACTCTGCTTGTTACACACTAGTGATGCACAGATCGGCTCTGACATCATCTGCATCTGCATTCGAGAGGCTGCTCTCAGTAATTGTAAACACTTCTTTGTGCAAGTCACTGCAGCAAAGATCGTAGGACGTTTAAGTAGAAAAACTGTAGTTATAAACTCTCCAGAGGAAACAGACTCAAACTTTTAGCTTCTGAAATAAATATTTTTAGAGAGCTCTGATGGAGCTCAGGATGTATCAGGAGGACAGCTGCTTTACTCCAAACAATTTCACTGTATGCACCTGGACTGTGTGTGTGACCTTTTGGATGTGTAGAAGAACACACAACATTAACATTAGATCCTAACTGATCCTATCTGCATGTTCGAAGACTTAAATAATCAATGAAGTTATGCTGCTGTGTCTTGTGTTGAATAAAATGCCTCTCTCTTAATGAGGAGACACACTTATCGTTACTGCTGTCTTGGGATCCCTGCAGGTAATATAATATTTACTTCATTAAAAATGTACTAATTTCCACCTGCATCCCATCTGCCATTTGTCAGAATGATCATTTTTATGACCCAGTAAGTCCAATCCGCAGACATGCAGCAGCCCTCCTCCTCCACAGTTTAATATCGGAACATTTAATCATATGCAGTCAAATGGATTTGTTGATGGGACAGAGAATTGGGAGATGGCGGAGGCAGGGGGTCCACATATCACATACGAAGGCTGCTGTTTAAATAGCAATCGGTGAGGTGCGGGTGCAACCGGTTTTTAAAAGAAATGGGAGATGAAACTGATGAACTGACTGACTCATATTATGCCCAAAACATTAATTAACATTAATTAAATACAACCCATTTGCACTTTGCGCCCTGATTATGCACCATTTAACTAACAAAAGGGGGTTGGACACATCCTAAATGCACCTGCACCTTTAGACCATGCGCCATAGAAAGTTTCTTAGAATGGTTGGACATAAGTGTTGTAAGGTGGGGAGGAGGAGGAGAGTGCAGGATGCTGGAGGAGAGTGAGGGACAAGGGAGCAGATTGAGAGGAAAGAGGCAAGGTGGGAGACACAGGAAAACAGGCAGTCAGGTGAGGGTTAGTGATGGTGACAGACCACAGAGGACGCAAGACATATTCCTCAATACTACACTGCTGCTCCCCACTGAGAGAATACCTTTGGAAAATTGCAGCACTGTTGCAGAGAAGATACAACATGAGGGTACCTCCACAGTCACTGCAACTTTTTACTATTATTTTTTTTTAGCCACCATATCAAAATAGTAAATAAATGTGTCAGCTGCTGACTCACCTCAAAGAGATAAATGACTCTCTAAATCCCTGATAACAAGCAAATGTGTAACACTTTAGAGTTTAGCAGTAAGGGAGCACCTCTTTCAAGAGTAAGCATTCACACTACAATTTCTTCCATTCTCTAAGCTGCATAATTATCACCCACAGCAAGCTTTAGAGATTTAGAGGCTGTTTGTTTTGGGACTGGGGGTGCAGGTGGGGCTTGGAGCATGCATGTTTGGGGATTTGATCTCTTTGGAGAAAAGGAGGACAACGGATTTAGGTAAGAGACAAGGGGTGTGTATCTCCGCCCCTCTTTTGTAAACGCAGCTGTGCCTCGTTGTGCCCCCGCCCCTTACCTGAGGGCCACTTAACTTTTCGAGTGGACTCTCCACACAGGGCAGTGTCACCATTGGCATGCCCAGCACAGACTCTGGGCGATGGGGTCGGGATGGAGGAGGACTGGGCTGCATCTGCTGGAAGTTGTTAATCACACAAGTCACCTGGAGAAAAAAAGAAAGATATGAGGAAAACTGACCCTTTGCTAAAACCCTTTGCTAATTAATGCATAATCACCTGAAACTAAGAGTCGTAGTGTTTTCGTTACCTTAAAACGAGCCCCATTTATACCTACAGAAGTCATCCATGATGCCCAGATAGCCCAGAAAGCCCAGAATGGATAAACAAAAACAAAAACACTGGCTCTAGAGAGGGCCTTTCGCATTTTTGCTGCCACCATTAACCATCCATGTGTGTTGAGGGGTATTCAGTTGGTTGCAGTCTGCAATCTCACCACAAGATGTCCCTAAATCCTACACACTGGACCTTTAAAAATATTGTAATGAATGGATTCAACTGTGCTTTTCTCCTCCGTAACATTAGCTGCAAAATGTAGCATGCCTAGCTAATTAGCTTAGTAAATTAGCTTACATATATATTACAGGGACGGGCATCATTTGTGTGTACTAATTTGAAAGGTAGGAATTAGTAGCCTGCTTCTGTTCTATATCATCTATATACGTAAAAGGAGGAGGCCCTTTGTCCAAGATTTACTCAGAACTTTTTGTCAGACAATAGAAACCTCTCTTCATTACACATCATACTACTGTTTTCATAAGTTAAGTAGTAATCCTTAAAGTAAACCAATCTTCTGGGAAACTGTCAAAACATGTCTTTCGAATCTAGACTTTTCTCACCAAAAACACAGCGATGGCTCCGCCCGTGAAGAATCCCGCCAGGACGTCAGCCCAGTGGTTGCGATACTCAGCCACTCTGACCACGCCTACTAGCATGGCCAGACAGAGCAGGGTGAGGCTGATGGTTGGCTTGGTAAGACGCGTGCCTTTAGTCTTGAACACCAGTGTTACGTACATCTGCAGAAAGGTATACAGGAGGGCGCGCACAGTAGGGTACAAGAAACCGGGAAGCAACACAAGACACACAAGCGTGTACGCATCACTACAACCTGACTTTTTTCAAATATCTGGAAAACTGAATTTCTTTAGCAAAGCTTAAAATTATATAAACAAAGTAGGTTTACTGTCACGGTTTCTGTTTACGTATGGGTTTGAGTTTCCAGTTTATATTCCTTGTGTTTGCTACCTTCTGTGTTATCATCTGAGTTTCTGGTTTGTTGATTCCTGTTTTATTTTGAAGGTTTTCTCCTCTTTTGTCTTGTCCTGCTTTACACTGCCTCCCTTTGTTCTTTTCCCGCCTCCTGTGATTACCCTCATGTTTTTTTCACCTTGTTAACCTTCCCTTGTGTATTTAAGTCCGTGTGTCCCCCTTGTCTCTGTCAGTTCGTCATGTTATATAGTGTGCCTTGATTCCAGAATCTCCCGTGTGTCTTCCCTCTTTGTTTTTTGGACTTTGCTTTTGGACTTTGTATTTTTGCCTTTTGGATTTGTTTGCTTCCATTGGATAATTCTGATTTTGACCCTTGTCTGACTTTACATCTAATAAGCCTTTTTTGTCTTTAGTTATAAAAATAAAAATATTTAAAGAGAACATGCTCTGCCTGTTGTGTCTGCACCTGGGTCCAAAACCCCTGTTTCTAAGTGTTCCTGGCACTAACCGTGACATTTACAATTTAAATTGGTGGCATGCACCAATCTTTATAAGTATCATACTCCAACCTACCACTGTGTAAACTGCAGAGTAGACACTGAGTGCTGCATCTTTCGATGGGAAGGATTTACGTGCGGACATGACAATCAGTGGGTTGCCTGTGCATGCACGGCGCTCTGCGATGTACTGCATGATGGACTGGCAGCCTAAAGCTGTGTAGTTCGGTCGGCAGGCAGACAGGAAGTGAGGTGTCTGGTTACCTGTCACCACCTGGCCAGCATTGGCGAAGATGGTGGTGGTGAACAGGCCGAAGGCATAGACACCTGGGTAGGAGACGAGTACGAGGGAGTATTCGGTGGGGTGGTGGGTATTAGAAGAAAAGGTGAGAGAAAAGTTGAAGAAAAGCACATTAGATTTTTGACAGAGAGTGATATTAAAACATGTAACAGCACTATATGATCAAATAGGTGCTAATAAGTGTTTCCTTCCTAAAATAGCCCAACACATTATTATCAGCTGAGGTGTGAAATTGCAACAGAAGCCTCCACCTCAGCTCATTCAGCTCAACATGCAAATTTGTAGGCTACTTAATATTCAAAAGTGTCTTCCCGCCATGACCCTGAATATTTTACCCTAAAGATTATAAAACAGTTTATTATCCAATTAACAGCGACACGTGCTAGCTCTGGATGACAAACTCTGAAGTGGCAGGTCACGTTCTTACAAGTCAACCTTCTCTTTCATGTTATTTTAATCTTTGTCTCTTACTCACTGTGAAAACCACACACCTAGACACAAAAATGCCCTTTCACAGACCTGTAAAGAGCAGAGCGGCTGTGTAATACAAAACAGTGTGTTCACCTAGGAAGCGTATTATGCGTCTCAGTAGGGGGTTGAAGTAGCAGCAGTCTGCAGTAACAATGGTTTTCTCCTGGGTTCCCTCTGCCTTGGTGAAGAAAGCACACAGCTCTCCAACAAGAATCTGTGCACACAAACAAAAAACAGAACTGGTGGTTTAAAATGTTGAGTGCATCTGGCCCCTTTCACACATAGGTCAAAGTTCAGGATCAGTCTCAACACAGTTTTTCCTTTTCTTATACTTATTATATTTTTAGCCACAGTAGCGTGGCTGTATGGATGCCATGTCAGTCTTTTGTTCCACCACTGTGGTCTAGATTGAAATAACTCCACAATTATTGGATGGATTGACACAACATTTCATACAGACTTTTATGTTCCCCATAGGGTGATCCCCTGATCTTTCATCCTGGGGCGTAACTATAGACAGTGCAGGCAGTGCAGCCGCACTGGGGCCCGTGGGGTGGGGGGGCCCGTAAAGAGAGCGGGCCCCCCATCGCCAAGGGAATAATGTATCAGTATTTTAAAAATATGTCCTACACCTACACTAGAAGTAGATTGATTGTTTCAATAACACTGCTAACATGGGAGTGCAATTCGCTATATAACCCCTCAAAAAGACCAACCCATCCCTGTTTTTTGGTAAAATAGCTCGTATCAATCTATAACAACATTCCATGCATGTTTTTATAAACTATAAAAACTATAAATAAATTTAAAAACTATTAAATTGAATGAATAATTTATTTTATTTTGTGTTTTTGTCATATAACAGATATGCAGTAATGAATGCTGGGTAATCTGTATGTTGATGTGGTCCAATGTCAAGTCTCTAGTTCTATGGTTCTAGCTTTCTCTTTGACCTCTCTGCCTTCCAAAACAATAGCCAAAGTAACTCATTCCATTGTAACACAGGGGTTCTCAACCTTTTGTAACTTAAGGCCCATTTCTGATTGTCAGAAAATTCCCACAAAATAATTGACAAAATAATTCTAACATTACCAAAAAAATACTGGGCTGTGAGTGTATTTCACCACATTGAACACACTGTTGGCTAAGCATCACTTGGCTTAACTTCCATGAAGAATCCAAATTTATCTTAGTCAAGATCAAATTTCCTCACTACACACTTTTACAGCTTTTCCTGGCATAGGGTTGTCACATCACTTTTTCATTTCAAAAACCATTTTATGCCACTGCATCTGAGGGAACATTAGCTAGCTGTGGCAGACGTAAGCTAGCTGTGGCAGATGTTAGCTAGCTGTGGCAGACGTTAGCCAGTAGTGATTTTCAAATGTAACTGGTCATTGAAATTATGCATTTTAATTTGGCATTTTTTACTTATGTGAACTCTTAAGCACCTTTAGATATAAAAAATATCTTTGTAAATTACAAATAATAATAATAACAACAACAATAATCTAACCATTTGCAGTACTACTGCCTCCGCGGCCCACAAAAAGATGCTTTGAGGCTCACCGGTTGGCCCCACTGGTAAAAACTATTATTACACTATTAAAAATCTAGCAGATCTAGCACCAACATGAGGTGGTTATGACATTCATGTTCCCCTCAGGATAAATAAATCACTTCAATGATTCTCTAATTTTCCATTCCATATTGTCATGATTCACTCTCTGTCAGACCTGGTCCTAGTAAATTTCCATTCATCTCACCTCTGCTCCACTCTACCTGGTTACCACGCCCACATAATCAAGACAACGCTACTCACCTGATCTCACAGCTGCTCCTAATCAGTATCAGCCTGCCCATATATACTCCTTCTCCACACTCACTCAGTGCCAGATCGTTCTTTGTTCTCATGCAAGACTCTCCAGCAATTGTTCCCAGACTGATCTCCTGTTGCCGACTCTGTCTGTTCCTGATTCTTCTGCCTCGTCTTTTCCCTGGTAAAACCAACAGCCCTTTGTCCCCGATTCATCTGCCTTGTCTCTGCCCTGGTAAACCGACCTGCCTTCTGTCCCCGACCAAGAAAACTGTCTATGCCCTTCCTGGTTTCTGTTTGCCTGACCCAGTGGCTGTCTGGGTTTATCCAGCCACTTCTGTTCAACGTGAGTGTCAAGAAATAATCATTATTGTGATCGAAGATTCCCAAGACTGCTACGTCTCTGTCAACCCCGGAGCTTCCAGGTTTCTGAAGCATTCTGTCTATTAATCGTAAGAGGAATAAAAGTCATTACCTATTAAATCTGTGGTGTATAGTGCTGCATTTGGGTCTCACCTCAACCCGTTACACATATGGCACCAAAACCAGGTCTTAATTGTGATTCATACTTTGTTTTGGACAGCTGTATTTTGTGTTTCACGCTAATTAGAAAATGTTAGCACGCAAAACTAATATGACGAGCATAGTAAAAATTATACATTACCTGATTAACATCATCATGTTAGCATTGTAATTTTGAGCATGTTAGCATTCTGACGTTAGCATATAGCTCAAAGCATAGCTGTGTCTAAGTGCAGTCTCACAAACCTGGCTGTAATTTAATCTTGGCAACTGGCAATCATCACTGTCTCTCGCATATCTCGAGAACCGCTCATCTGATCTGCTTAAAATTTGGCGAGTCACTCACTGGGGACTCGAGTGAGTGCAGTGTCCAATTTGGTGCGATTTGGACATGCGACACGTTCGATATGAATAAATTTAGAATAAACTGGTGAACGTCCGCTCTGTGGCGGTGGGGGATGTGACAACACGTCGACTGTCGGCAGCCAATAGCGTAACACGCCAGCGCCCAGCACGATTCACCCGGAAAACAAGCTGCAAAACACCTCGCTCACAATCGGGTAGGAATTTTCACATCAGCCGTGTCACGTCAGTTTGGACTCATCCCCTCATCTGCGGCCACAGCGGCGTTGCTGCTTTGCCCGCCCCGCACTGCTTCAGCTGATTTCACCGTTCTCCCTTCTGCCTCTTTCCTGTCAATACGGTTCTAGAACGGCTTTTACTTTATGACAAATCACAGGTAATCCTCGCTAACATTAGCGCTAGCTTCACAACTATGCAGTTTAGCTGGCCTGCTGTGTTTATCTTCTCCTGCGCCAACATTTGCTTTTACACATACAGCTAATGGGGCAGGCATATTGCTGGGGACCCAATGAAGTGCAGTGTCTGGGGACTGAATACATTGAGGCCATAAAATGTTCATGTGACATACTGTACCCATAGCCTCGCAAACAACACAACTATGTCTATCAAGTGTGCTGCAACCAGTTATATCAGAGGACATGCAATCAGCCCTTTTCAGACAGCTATGTTTTCTACGGGCACTGCACTAGTTATCTAAATTAAGCGTTTTGTCTATAAAAAGTCAAAGTTCCCTTTATAATTTCTCACATCCAAAGATGAAATGTATTGTTTTTGTCCAACCAACCCGAAAGATATTCAATTGTTGATCATGTTTGACAAAATCTCCACATTTTAGAGGCTGGAACCAGCAATTTGATGCCTCAAAAAGGACTCACACAATTAGTCGAGTCAATTTCTTTTCAGTTGTCTAACTGATTAATCGACTAATCATTGCAGCTCTAATAACTAACAGTGCCTGTCCAAAACGTGCTGATTGCTTATCCTCCATTGCCTCCAAAACTCTAGCATGGCTGACCCTGTGCTGCTCAGAGTTCTTAGCATTTCTACTGATCTCAGAGCTCACAGTACCTTAATACCTTAATAGTACCTTAATCATCATCTGCTTTATAAAGCGTGGACAGACTCCTTGGCTGTAGTCAGATGGAGATGTAAACTCGCTACAGCCTAGAAATGCCTGTGATCAAAAACAGAAGCCATTGTTGCCAGGTGCTCAGTTTTACTATTCTCTTTGTGAAGTGCATCAGGCTTGTGGCAGAGGTTTTGTGTCAGGTGATTGTGTTCAATTCACTCCCTGTGAGTCTGTACAGTGGTGCCTCTCAAGGCTGATGATTCCTCAATGGACTACAACTGTGAGACTCCTCTGCACAACAGTCTACAGCACTTAAAGATGCTGGCACAGCCTAAAACTTAGCTCTCTCGAATAATAACTATCCATGACAGAGATACACTTAATCTTAAATCATCCTGACAGTTTCCATGCTCTGCTGTGACACATTAACGCTGACTGTGTTCCACAAACCCATCAACCTCATTCTTCCTCTTTCCATATTTGACATAATCCCTTATTTATCCCTCACAGTGACGATGCGTGAGGCACTGCTGTGTGAGGAGGAAATGAAAGAACTACAGGGATAGTGAAAGAGAAAAAGAGAAAGAAAGATGAGAGACAAAGAGCGATGAAAATGATAATGTTTCAGTCAAGTCTCATGCTTCTGGGCATTTCCAAGCAGGTCCAGCCAAATCAAATGAGTTAACAGCATGCAGGGGCCCAGCCAGTAGAGCGGCCCTGTGAAGTGCGTGCCCGGCCAAGTGTTTTGGCCATTAGTGAAACACAGCCCTACTGGGTGTTGCATGGCAACCCTCTAAACACTAATACGAGCATGAAATCAAAGCTGAGAGGGTTCAATCAGTAACTTCAAATCAGAGATGTTAGGGGCAACATCACACTGTGGACAACCATTTATGGGGCAAATAAAAGACGACATGGCGGCTGTTTCCATGGGGACTGCAGGACTGTGGAGGGTTTGAGCATGTGTGTACCACAAATTGTGAGATAATGGTGGTGTACTGTCAGTCATGGACAAGTGCTCTTGAACACTTTGCCTCAGGCAAAGCTGTCAAGCAGTGGGTGGTTGGCTTTTTTTGGAAGCATATAGTAGTACTACTATGTCATTTTGCCCAATACTGTTATCCAGCATGACTGCTTACTCTATGAATGTGTGCTAGGCTTCTTAAGACAGTTAGCTATAAAATCCCCCACAGACTTTAAAATTAACACACCCTTTAGTTTCAGTATTATTTACTCTCTAAAATCTCTCTCAGCAGTGTCCTCTTCCTGTTCTATCACCATAACCCACATGAATGAGAAGCTCTGAGTTGACAAAAACTGTATGCTCATATAGGCTGCTTTTAGTTTTTACTGTGCGCTTCAGCCAACTTTAACAACTGGACTTATCATTGCAGCTTCGAAGTAACAAACTTCAATAAAATGAAAACTAAATTAAAAGTTAGTTAAAATTAAGTTTTACTATTAAGTTGAACTTAATCATTTTTGCCTTTGATTTGGTCCAAGTGTCACTTAATTTATTTTTCATTTACTCAAAGTTAGAGAATTTGTGAATTTGTAGTGCTAATTGGGTTTGATTAGCAGTAGTTTGACATTTTGGGAGATAGACTTATTTGCTGTCTTGCCAAGAGTTACATGAGAAGATCGATACTTTGACACTGTTTAACAAATGAGGTATAATGTTTTAATTAGAGAGCTTTAGAGTTGCTGGTAGATGGCTTTTGTTTCCAGTCTTTATACTAAACTAAGCTAACCAGCTGGTGGTAGCTTCAAGGGCTACAAGGTTTATGTTACTTTGGTTAAGTTTAGGCACCTTCGTTACATTGTTAGGTTTAGGAAAAGATCAGTGATGTTTGGTTAAGTTTACGGACAAAACCTACTTGGTTAAGTTTAGGAAAAGACTGGTGACGCTTGGTTTCAAATAGTATGCAAACTCCAGTCTCCTGGGTGAAAGTCATGTGTGTGACCCTCCACTCAACCCTGACTTCCTCCCCTCTCTGCACTTTCTTGCTTTGGAATGTATGTTGCGCTACGTCAACTGTTCAAGTCCTCTGAAACTGACGCAGACAGCATTGCATTGCTGGTACATTAAACTCTTGTGCATCTCTGACTATGGACTAAGGATTATGTTGTTGATGATGGTAGTAAGAAGAGCACTGCAGTATGCAAGATCTGCAGCTCAAAAATCAGCACAGGACAACAACAATATCCAACTACATCTGTCACTACAAAACCCACAAAAAAGGTGTATGAATGTGTCTTTTTCGCTACCTTGTTGGCCGTTTAAAAAGTTTAAGATATGTTAGACTAGGCTTCAAATCGATAATTAATTTTACTGGGAAGACATATTGTAATGTAAAAGACAATCGGGGGACTGATTTTTGATCATATAAACAGTTAAACCTACCTAACATTACCTAATGTTAGCCTTCTCATTACATGCTATGGTACCCCTTTCTCTGCTGTTTTAAGAGCATTTTTAATACACCATTAATTTGAATTTGTAACTCTGTTACAATCACTTTGCTGCCAGTGTTGTTATAACAACAACAAAAAACCTATCCACTTGGAGACCTAATGTTACCATATGTTTATGCATCATGGTCACTGAAACGAAATGGCTATATTATAATTTAAGATTAATACACTCCGTTGTTTCGGAGTGGAGTGTGACGAGCGAGCATGTTGCACTGTAGCTAGTAGTGGTCAATACAGTTTTCCAAGTTGGTGATGTAATCCACTGAACCGATCTGATTGTATGGTGACAACAGTTTCTGTGATTTTGGTTGATATATACTGTTTCTGTAATTTCGTGTTTGTTTATAGGAGGAGTAACTATAGGAGTAAGTCGCTATAATGAATCTCGCTCCCATGTGGAACTCTCTCCCACTCTCTATTTTGGAGGCTTGTTATTGTTTGCCACAAAATGTCAAATAAGCATACTGCACCAGCTTTTGTTAATGTCGAATATAAAACTCAACTTTTCATGACTGCTGTCTTTTTCCTGATTTAAATGTGAAAGCTAGGGGAGATCATCAGAGTTTTGGATGACTTGACTTGCTTGAATTTCATCACAGTAACCTGGGACTTGCTTGAAACTTGAAGGTTAACACTTGAGACTTGTTACACATGTGTGACTTACTCCCACCTCTGCTTATTCCTGTCAAAAGCTTGCTGGGACCATTAAACACATTACGCAAAAACTACACAAACTCATGGCTATATTGCCACCCATCACAACTGAAACCAAACCTATGTCCTTTGAGATAAGTCTTAGGGAACCTGTGTGAGATTAAGTGAAAGACTGAGTATGGGAATACAATAGGAACAGTATGATGAAAGTAGATCAGTGATGGGGTTAGGAGTAATACTGCAGGAATAAATTATTCATGCACGGATGGCATCCATGTGAATCATGTAGCACATTATTTCAACCAACATTTCTAAATGATCTCTCTCCACTGCAGTGGGATGTGCTCCAGCTCCCTGCCTCTGCCCCAACTGCCCCTTCAAGGATTCATGGTTAAATATGACAAGGTTGTCGCTGCAGTTTAGGGATGAGCATATAATATTTCCTTGGACTTAAACTGCTCACCCGGTCTGAACTCTGACAATGGAGAAATACATTACAGTGATACGTCCAGAAACATGGCGTTCCAGGACACATTAATTTCTAGAAATAACAGGATGAGAATTGAGTGTGGACAAAGACATGGATTACATGCACATGATTTAGGTGCAGAGTGAGAGAAAGTAGTGAAGGAATGAAACATTAATACATACAGGGATAATTAACTGATTGCGCACACAAATGACGTCATGAGTACAGAACCCATTTTTGTCTGCACAAGGACGTAGGGGAATTGTGCTCTGTGTGTGTAAGTAATCAGATCTTGATTTGTGTCAGTGGGTATTAGTCAAATGTGAGTGTACATTCATAGTGGCTCTTTTTATGAAGATGTGTCCATTAGAAGACAATAACTGGGGATGTTTTATTGTGAGCAATGATTGTGGAGATGGCAGAGGAGCTGCAGGAGTAGAGGAATGAAGAGATCGAGAAGAGTGAAAAAGGGGGAGGCAATAAAACACCGTAGATGAATACTTTTATATAATTACTTTTCATATTATTTTTTATAAATAAACATTTATTTCGTCGAAATGTACACTCAGAAGCTGGAGAGAGAAAAAAAAATCTGGGTATGTGCTCATTCTCCACATGCAGATTATGATCTTTAAAGTTATTGGTGAAAATGTGTAAAACTAGGGGAGAATACAGGAGACAAACAGCCTGCAGTGCTATAATCATGTGGTAATGATTTCAATAAAGCTGCAAGGAAAAATCAAGCATCTTATGGTTTTAAACACAAAGGCTAAATTTACACGTTCCCCTTCATTATCTACTGGTTGTATGGTCTTAATATTAGATGGCACTCATCTATAGAGAGAGTTACCTCATACAAATACCTTGGCATCTGGCTTGATGACCTTTGATGTCCATATTGATAATGTCATGGTGTCGATTTACTTTCTAGTTTATATTCCCTGTGTTTGTTACCTTCTGTGTTATCGTCTGAGTTTCTAGTTTGTTATTTCCTGTTTGATTTTGAAGGTTTTTTCTTCTTGTGTCTTGTCCTGCTTTACACTGCCTCCCTTTGTTCTTTTCCTGCCTCCTGTGATTACCCTCATGTGTTTCACCTGTGACTTGTTAACCTTCCCTTGTGTATTTAAGTCCATGTGCTCCCCTCTTTTTTTGTCAGTTCATGCTGTTTCAAAGTGTGCCTTGGTTCCAGTGTCCTCCATGTTTCTTACCTCTGTTTCCTGGACTTTGCTTATGTTTTTGGACTTTTTGGTTTTGTTTACCTTTGTTGGATATTCTTGGTTTTGACCCTCACCTCCCAAACAACCAGTGAGTTTTCCTTTTTTTAATAAAACACTGCAGAGAGACTGCTCTGCCTACGGCGTCTTCTTTTGGGTCCAAAACCCCTTTTTCCTAGTGTTCATACTGCCTAGCCGTTTGTAACTGGTGCAAGTTTTCATACACGTCATTGTAACTTATATTAAATGGTTAAATGGACTTCACTGTATTTAGGAAATTCCATATGCTAATTTTTATTGCAAAAGCCTTCCTGGGCAAATTACTGCTGTACATTTGTAGCTTATTGAATTATTACTCAAATATTCACACTAGATCCTCTGAGAAAATTCTACTCATCTATCCGAACAGAGTTAGGTTAAATCTGCTTTGTCATTTCACACATCACAAGCTTGGAATGAGTCGCTAGGCATTCTTAACCTGGAATATTTACCTTCACTTAACATGTTTAAAAATGTTAAAACCTGTTTTTCCAGATCAATGTTAATGCTTTTAACAAGTATTATATTCCTGCCATGATTCATAGCCCTTGATTCTTGTATGTTTGTGTGTTGTTTGTGTTTTTGATATGCTTTTGTGATATTATATGTCTTTGTAACTGTATTTCTTTTTTTGGCTGCCATCTTGACCAGGACCTTCCTTGTTAAATAAAGGATAAATAAAAAAAGATAAATAATAAATCTTAGTGTTGGCACAGCAGGAGAGCAGTGAGATGCAGATTGCTTATATTAGGACTCCCTTCTGCAAATAGCAAAAGACTCAACTTGTGTTAATGTCATAATAAAGTGGTAAAACAACAACAACAAAACAAACAGAGGACAACAGATGGAAATATAATGTATGCTTGACTCTGAACCATTATATAAAATGGAAATCCTTGATTTCTCTAATGGTCTTAGTGCACTTTGTTATGTAAGGTTAACAAGTCATAGTTTACCAAGATGCCTTGACTTTGTGAAGATGAAAGGTCTTAAGGCTAGGGTTTGCCTGAAACATCTGTCCATTTCTGTGGTTCTAGCTGTTCCAAATGGCCACACTCAAAGGCAGAGTGAACCTGCTATCAAAGAGAGGGGGGAAACCAGCTACCACAACTTTATTGCTTTATGCTTTAGTTAAAGGATAAGTTTTGCATTTTAGGAGACACGGTTATTTGCTTTCCTGCCCGAGAGTTAGATGATAACATCAATATCACTCATGTCTGTATGGAAAATATGAAGCTACCACCAGCAGTTGATTAGCTTAGCTTAGCATATAGACCTAGAACCTCTAAAGCTCACTAATTAACACGTTATATCTTGTTTATTTAATCCATACATAAAATAAAGTCTAAAAATATAAAAGATATTCAGTAGTGTACCATTGACTGTATATAAAGATGGAGGAGAGTGAAGCCAAAACATCTCGATCGCCCCCTGGTGGTGGGCTGCAGTATAGGTCATAAACTCCTCCCCCTTAATGATATCAGGACATGGGTCAAACCAAAATTCAATGTACACGTCAAATAAATTTTTTTCCAAAGATGGTTTCTGTCATTTTAGGTCATTCTTATCACACTGATGTATGTTCTGGTGTTCATTTTTGTGATCTGTTTGGTTTTAAGTAGTTATTTAATGCTAAAAAAAAACCCAGGGTGAAATGTCATGATTGACAGCTGAGCCCTGCTTGCGATTAGGCGGGCGGGTGTATGGGCGGGAACTCGATACTGCAGCTCCCCCGCCCAATCACTACTGCGCAGACTCTGGCTCCAAATGACTTCACCAGCGCAAGATGGCAGCGCTCGTATGTGGGATATTTTGGATTCATTTTTGTACAGTGGGAGGAAGTAGAGACGCCATCTTTATTTATCGTCCATCTTTATCTATGTCAATGGTATAGACAAGAGCGGTGTCCATCTTCTTCTCTGACTCTCTGCAAGAAAGCAGATAAGTGTATTTCCAAAAAAACAATTTTTCAAAGAATATTGAATATCTTTCCTGGCTAAAAATAACATTTTCTTTGATGGTCCACAGTGTGGAGCTCATGTTTGCATCATGAGACAGATCTGTTGATGTAAAAACTAACCAAAACCTTTAAGCCTGATACCTTTACAGTTAATTTGATCATACAGTATATGGCAGGGAAGAGGAGGACTAGACAAGTTGTTTTAATATGCCAATAAAGAAAAATTATTTATAGTTCTTAGTTTCTACTCAGAGCTTCTGTCTGAAATGACCACGTCTCTCAACAGTCTTATGAATACTAAACCTAAAATGGCAAGAAAAGTAATTGCTCATAAGTTAAGTGTTTATCACAAACCCTTGGTCATGAGACAGTCTTTCTCTGGCATCAAATGTTATCACAGCACTGCACATGAATGGTACAGACCAAGTGCAGACCCATTTCAGTAAAGTGCAGCCATAAGACCTAATGCTTCTGACAAGATTTGGAAGGTTATTCATGTGTGAAGTACAAAGAGATGCCTAGCTGTCACTAGCATCCCATTATCTGTCATCATCTATACCGACTTCAATCTTTGCAATGCAGCGTATATACTGTATGTAAGATTTGAGCTAGTGGATGATGTGAAAGACACCGCACCTGTCTGAGTACATCAGGATCACCATCACCTTTACTCACAAGTGGTTCGCACCAGGACTTTGAGTACATGGGATGGGTGATAACAGGAGACTGACTGACAAATACAGATGGAATACAAACAACAGCATGTACTCCGATCCACTGACATGATGAAGAATGACGACTGAGAAAAGAGCATGATCTCATTCATGGATGGATGCCTACATAGCACAAACATGCAAACACAAATGCATTCACAAGGGCATAGGACACTTCACAGCACAAACCTTTCTGCATCTACAAAAATGGAGGCATGTGCAAACACGCACCCATTCATGCATAGATTACACAATCACACACGCACATAATGCCATTCTTTTCATTAAGCAAAGTGTGATTGCACATAACCACTGTTAGCCTGCTGAGAATCTGTCCTGGCAACCAAACACTTCTTTTTAGTATTATGCTGGTATACTCTTAGGAGTATGGATATATTCCATTTTGCAAAGGCAAAACCTCTTCATTGTGTTGTAACTCACCAATCTCTCTCTCTCTCTCTCTATCTCTGTTCCTCTTTCGCCTTTCATTTCTTTTTTTCATGCTGGAAAGGAAAGTGGGTTATATATTCTCTCTTCCATTTTTATCCAGTTCAGCTGTATTGCCCCCTTTTACAAATCTGCTATTTCTTTCCTTAAAAATCTGCATCAATGGAACTTCAAGCCGCTTTATGTCTAATTGTGTAAATCATTCGGTGTTGTCTCTCTCTCTGCCTCTTTGTTCTTTTCCATCTTTTGCCCACAATCATCTAATTTCTCTCCTCTTGATCAAAGAGTTGTGACCAGTCCCATGCCTCAAACCACATCTTCTGGATGTACCTGAATGTACCCTCAGCGACCAGGGTTAAACACCAGGAATTTAGTAGGGAATTCTTGCCATATTCCTTTCCCTTTTCCCAGGAAAAATAGCTGTATGAACTTCAGAATTTTTAGCCTGTTAATCTGTGTGTGTCTGTCTGTTGGCGTATTTAAGATTGAAAGTCTTCACAGGATGATTTATGATGTATGTATGTAATTCAGCGTTAGTGTTTGTAGTTTTATCTCTCTATCAGCCTCACTGTTTACCGTTCACTCTCCCACATACATATTAGAGCTGTGTTTCTGCTAACGCTAAATCTGACATTTCCTATTGCTGCAGCTTCACATTAAAAACATTTAACTGGTGAAACATCTGATGGCCTTTAATGTATAGTAGTAACAAGAAAAATTTATTTGTCAGAGAGGTTTGTCAAAAATGTATCATGTGTGAGTAATGGTGTTAGATGCTGTTAGATAAAGAGCTTCAGGTGACAGACTCCTCACCAACTCTTTTTACTGTGCCCTGCTGTTGGATAGAAAACTTGAGCCATGTGCAGCATGAAATAACATCTCAGTGGCATGATGGCAACAGCCCAATTATTGGCCGAGTTCTTTATTAAAACAACTTGACTTGCTTGGCTGCAATGTAACCAGACAGTTCGTCTGTTATATTTCTCGCAAAGCGGCTCAATGAGTGTTTGCTGCAGTATTAAGTCTGACCTTGAAGTGCCTTGAGTGAATGCAGGCTGTTCAATAATAATCAGTAATGCAGGTCTCTATCCCCAAATCAGAGTGTGGAGCAGCATTCAACAGAAGCATCAAGTGCAAATGTTACCGCTAAACAACAAAACTACAACGTGCCAAAATGGATGCATTCCACAGCTTTTCCTTCGCTAGACAGAAGAGTGGCACTGCGCTACTTTTACACACATCTTCCCACTCATTCATCTGTTTTATCACCTTGATTCATGACAGAACTCTTAATCATTTTCTGCAGAATGGAAAACCACAGAAATTTGGCTCAGTGGCCAAACGCATAGATGTAAGAATAAGTAGAATCACTGGCATTCGTCAGGTTTCTGAGGTGCTGAGTGAGGCATGGCAGTCCACCAGCCATTCAGGACCCCTGAGGTGTCTCTCCTCTCTGCCTGACTGAAAAAAAGGATAGAAACTAAGCAGCAGAAATGTCAACCACTGGTTAGTCTGGTGTCATTTCACAGGAATGGGTGACTTCTGCCGAAACCACTAGATAAGCAACAGGAAGGCACAAACACTCTCTGTGTCTCTCTCTCACTCTGATTCTGGTATAGTCAGTCAAAGTGATGCAGGGAAATGGTATATGGAGACAGAGTGAAAGAGAGGTGACAGGGAAAAGAAATTGTGACAGAGGAAACAAGGAGATTGTTTGATGACGCAAATATCAAACTGGTCTAGTAACTCAAGCCTATGCTGGCTTGAATGTGGTGATTATTATCTTGAGCCCTTATATCAGAGCTGCGATCGTGTTCCAGGCAGAGTGGGAACTGTGCAGACTGTGGTAAATTCTACTTCTGCATGGATATCAGCAGCACAGATAGTCAGAGCAGATACTGACACTTTAATGTGCTGTGAAGAAAACAACACATCCCTCTTCCTTCCATGAATAGAATCCCTATCAGTTTCTTTCTGAGCTGTGATTCTCTTTTTTCTGTGATGGGCTGGTCTATACATTCATTTTCTGGTTTCATACATCATCTCCCCTCTTATCACACATTTTCCACATATCCTTTCCATGGCAGAAGAGAGTAGAATAGTGGAGAGAAAATAGAGAGCAGAAGTCAAAGGGCAGAGGCGAGAAAGCCTTCATCCAGGCACATATGCTCCCATGGCAGTCAATGTTACAGCAACCAATGTCCCCCTCTCCCACCATGGAGCCCCATCCTGCCATCTGTCTCATTAACCTGGGTTAGCAGCATACTGGCCTGGATTGGTTGTATGCCTGTGTAGGTCTGTGTTATGTGTTAGGGACATATGACATGCAGTTAAGTTGAAAAAGAAGATGAACAGCAAAGAAGATAGAAAGCTAAAAGCTTAAGATTGAGAGGACCATTGATCCATGTCTGTGCAATTGTGCATGAATGTGAGAGCTTTCTTTTGGGGCTGTGTGAGGTCATGGTTCCTCCGGGTGAGGCATAGCGCAGTTTAATGTCAGTCCATTGACATTATGGCTGAGGATGTGAGGGCACCAAGAAGACACATGTA
Organism: Hollardia meadi; assembly: GCA_037974645.1. Lineage (NCBI taxonomy): Eukaryota > Metazoa > Chordata > Actinopteri > Tetraodontiformes > Triacanthodidae > Hollardia > Hollardia meadi. The sequence goes on along the minus strand of JBBPCS010012086.1, from coordinate 7,020 downwards.
CAGGCAGGCCGAAATATGCTCCGAGGTGAAAGATAGGACAAATACAGGAACTACTTACTCACACAAACAGCGTGGATGGCTCTAGATCATGATGTTCAACCCACATTTGAGCATTACTGACTATTGATCATGGTTAATTTAAGGTTGTAACCATTTGCTAAAGACAAAGGTGTTATTCTAATCGTATCCTCTCACAGAACTAAAAAAAAAAAAAAAATAGACAATGTCAGAGTGTGACAGAGTGAAAAATAAAGGTGCTCCAATCAGGATTGTTATTAGATAGAACATGGGCCAAACTAAAAACTCAAAGTACACATCAAATAAATATTTCACAAAGATGGTTTCTGTCACTTTAGGTAGTTCTTATCATGATGTATGTTCAAGTGTTCAAGGGACAGAATTTTGATTTCTTCCTGTGGTTGGAGTTTGACTATCACGCTAGTCACCAACAAGCTGAGAAGCTCCATGACCTCACAGACAAGGCATGTTAATTGGGAGGTGACGAGAGGTCAGAGAGGGCAAGGCATGACAATGAGGCTGAGATGGCAGACAGAAGGGAAGAATGGTGATGAAAAGAACATGAAGGAAAAAAGGTCAATGTGAATGAGATGTAGAAGCATGAGGAATGAGGAAGGCTGTGGATATGGGGCAAGCAACAGAGGTTAAGAGTGAAGAGTGAAAGATGAAAAAACAAACGTGATCAGGATCTACAGAGGAGGATAAATACACATCTGCACACACACCGTCAGTGTTAAATAACTTTCAAGATGCCCTTGAAATTAATTATTATCGTTGCCTTTGGGTAAACAGTATTCTACTGGCATTAATCAATTAATAATGTAACAGGTAACGGTAAGACCCAATTGCAGCACAACACACCACAGAATAAAGTTGGTAATGACTTTTATTGAAACAGGTTTAGCAATATTGCATAGATTCAGGAAGTGGATCTTCCTGGGGAAGTCAGTGGCGATAATCCTCTTCGAGTCTCTGAGACAGATACACACACAGGAGTGGAGATCTTGACACTCACTTGTCGTGTTAGAGGCAGGGAAAAGCCGAACAGCCACAGGAACGGGCAAACAGACACCAGACAGGGCGAAGGAAGGTATCGTGGTCGGGGACACAAGGCTGTTAAGTGTTCCGGGGCAGAGACGAGGCGGGAGAGTCAGAGACAGGCAGGGTCGGTAAGGGGAGATCAGTCCAATGGTTAACGCTGGAGAGTCTTGCATGAAGTCAAACAACAATCTGGCAGAGAAGTGAAGTAGAACAGGAGCTTATATGGGAAGGTTGATTGTAGATCAGAGGCAGCTGTGAGACCAGGTGAGTGGAGTTTGGCTGATGGGGTGGGCGTGGCTGACTGGCAGAGTGGAGCAGAGGTGAGGTGAGTGGAAAAATACCAGACTGGCAGGTGAGTGTGTGAGCAGATTGTGACAAATAAAAAGGTAGATGGATATTCAAAGTTTACTTGCAACATATAGTTTTTACCAGCTTCAAATAAGAAGCTCAATGAGCCATTGTTTCCAAAACTATGAATTTGAAGAGGTAAATCTCCCAGCATTGTCAGTATAAACAGTAAGCTTGACAGGCATAGTAACAGTATTGAAGGTGAGGTGCAAATCAGCAAACGGTCATTTAGCAGTGTTCACTCAGTGGGAAGCCAGTGAGGGATTGTGTCCTTACCACCGCAATTCTAGTAATAGGGATTTTACCCGGAACAAGTAATTAACTACTATTAAATACTTGAAGAAAATCTCTGGTTGAAAGTGTCAAGCCTGTTGAAACTGTACACCCAACAGTGATGTCATTGTTAATCCACTGGAGATTCAGTTAAGGGATTACACTCTTTGCCAGTTTATCAGATACATCTGGCACTAATGCAGTCTAATACAACACCTGCACAACAATTCTACCCTTGTTGATATAAATGGGCCAAACAAAATAAAGAAACACCTCGCTGTATAAGGCATCATAATTCAATGGCACCACAGCCAACATGATCATAAAGCTGAATCAACATTTGTGTAACACAAAAATGATATAACCTATATAACACAAAAACAATAACCTTCATGAAGGTAGGAATGATTGCAGGGCTGTTGCATGACACTGCATTTCTTGTAGGTGTACCTAATAGAAATAAGAAATAAAAAAATAATAATAATTGGTTGTGGAGACTCCTTTTAAAACCAGTCGTAGAAACTCAAAGTAGAAATGCTTTAATTCCTTGACATTTTGAACCAACGATTTGGACTAGCCCTGAAATGCTTAGTGTACAAATGTCCACCAACTAACTTGGAAGAAATTACACATTCAGTGAAGTATAATTTATAGACACATATCCACACATACTGCAAATGTGGCCAACAGAATGATATGTGAAGATCTTCTGCTCTTCTGTTTTAGTTCCCGAGCAGTGGATTTTCTCCTCATGCTGAAACTTCAAAAGATGATTGATGATTATAATTAGATGTTGGGACCCGACTGGGTGCTGACAGAGAGCTAGAGAGCCCTCTTCTGAGCTTGGAGGACTCTGGCTCTTACCCAAACACACTGGAGGCTTGTTAGGATGGCTGTATAGGGGCTGGACCTAAAAGCAGGAGGCTTGAGGCAGAGGTTAGGTGCAGACCAACCAGGTGTTTATTTTCACCCACAATGAAGACAGTATCATAACAGACATACTTCTCCACATAAGAAAACCCCCACTGTGGACCATTGGGCAGCATGTGGTCCTGACTGCAGCAGAGCTTGCTGAACACTGGCCATGACCTCAACCACAACAAATACATACAAGTACTTAACTACAGTACTACTACTACTACTACTAATGACACAGGCTGGAAAATGATCACATTCAACTTAAAATAAAAGAATTACTACAATTGAACTCAGGGCATGTGGGGTATAGATCTATATTCAAATTTATGGAAAAGAGTGGACTTGAGAGCCGTAATAAAACTCGTTCCGATCCACACTCCAGTTCAGAAGGTGGCGGTAATGCACCTTAACCGACAGGGGTAAAAATAGAACTGTTAATGTGTACTTTCTCAGGAACAGTATTGACTATAGGAACTCATTTTGATGCATTATTTTTTTCCGGTTTTAAGATGGCTCCGCCATGATTGTAGCCCTTTCAGGCGGTTTTTAATCCAGCCTGGAACTTCAGTGTCTTTCTGGACACTTTGTACAATAAATCCATAACAATGAATCCGATACTTAATGTCTTCTGTGATTATTTATCAATTTTTTCGTGTTTAGAACAGTTAGCAAGTTAGCATCTCTTTTACCAGTACTGTATACAAATTTTGCTAAAAATAATAGTTATGAAGAGGACCTTCATTACAAGGTAGATTACCTGCTGTGATTCAGCCAGGAAGTGTGGCCCCATTGTACCAATCTGGAGCTACAGTTACTTTTAGCACTGTACAATTCTGCATTTCCGGTATCCAACACTATAAAGACATAGTTTGTTCAAAATAAAATAGTACATACAATTATGTTGCTTGTCGACAAAATGCTATGATAACTTCACACCATGTAAAAATTCACAACTCTTTTTGTGCCATGTAGCCACACTACACACACACATCAGCAAACACAAAGCCCTGATTTGCTGCTACACTGGACAAAAGAAGATGAGGCTCCTCAGGAACCAGAGGCAAAAGGCAAAGCACATTTGAACTAGACTAGTGCTATCACAAGGAGTTACTGCTATGATTTACCTTGCTGCTTGTTACACACACCAAAGCCTCTGTCAGCACAGGTTAGGGCAGACTAGCTGGTGTAGGTAATGTGCCTTGACCCAGATTAACTTTCAAAGTAATTTACCCTCAGCTAGGGCAGCTTTAAAGGTCTGCTTGGTTTGGGTTTGTGAGTGCAGCGTGCTGCTAAGGAATGCAACAGCCCTATATTTCAACAATGTTAAACAATAATAAAGTGATGGTGTGGGATTTTAACTGCAAACAACTAAACCTGCACTCAAATTGTTGGGTGAGGAGGGGGCTGGATACTTTATTAAATACTGTAGTAAGACCTTGGCCTGCATTACTCAGTATCTGTTTCCTTTCCTTGACATGTAAAACATTAAAAAACACACTCTCTGCAATACCTCAAGACAATATATTAAAGATGCAGTTTGTCAATATGGCCCTAATTTTAGTTTATCAAAAACTGAATTAACATTATCAACAGAGTATGAAGAAACAGTTAAGGTTATATCAAAGATGTCAATATACTGAAGTTAGCATGCTAACCAGCAAGCCCTGGCTCGTCCTGTCTTGTAATACCTCTTTGTAGAGGCGATAGTCTGATAGCCCCCATAGTTTCAGCTCGGAGATGTATACGAACGGAGAGTTTCGCAATCTCTCTTAGTGTTTAGTTTAATAAACAAACTCACAAAATGTCAAGAAAGGAAATATTTGTATGTCTATTTTCTTTACAAAACAGAAAAATACAACCCTACACCTTCTAAATTCAAGTTTCTATCTTTTACCAAACTAAAACGAGCTTAATTGCCTTGTTGACTTGAACACACTTCATTCAAACGAGACACACACCAATCAGCCACAACATTAAAACCACTGACTGTTAAATTGAGTAACATTGATCATCTCGCTACAGTGCAATATTCTGCTGGGAAACCCTGGATCCTGGCATTCATGTGGATGCCACTTGACACAAACCATCCACCCAAACACCCTTGCAGATCAAGCACACCCCCTATGGCACCTGCACACCCCAATGACATTGGTCCCCCAGCAGGACAATGCGTGCTGCCACACCACAAAAATGCCCCAGATGCCCCAGATCCAAATCGGATTGAGCTACATGGGACCGATCCATGGATGCCATCGGGGAGTGCTGTTGGCATGAGGGGGTTTACTTTGGCTGAAACAATGTTTGGGAGGGTTTTATGGGTCAAAGAACATCCACATGAATACCAGGACCAAGAGTTTTCCACTCAAACATTGTACTGTAGCCATGATCAATGTCATTCACTTCATCTGTCAGTGGTTTTAATGTTGTGGCTGATTGGTGTCCGTTTCCTTCTCTAATAATTTTCATGCAGTCCCTAAATCAATACTGCACTTACACACACTCAAATCTATCAACTTTATTAGTTATATGTGAACCTGTACTGTTACTAATCATGTACATTGTTTTGGTCTGCCAGTGTATGTGAGTGTACACATAATCAAGTCCTAATTTAACTTTACTTAACTTTTTTTTCAGTGTGCATTGTGGCTGTGAGATAATTCTACTAACCCACAACCTTTCTTCTTGCTATCAACTACTGCGCACACACAGGATCTGTGTCCGCTGTGTGCTGCATGTGTCAGATATTCTTGTCTCTGCAGTGGGTGCAGGCTGTGGTTTTGTCAGTGCATGTAATCCGCTCAGGTTATTTGTCTGCTTTGTATTGTGGTTGTGGCTGTAGGCTGGTTCTGTCTGTGATGTTCTCTGTGTTGTTTTTGTGGTCTGTTGGGGATGTAAGCTGTTAAGGTTTGTGCCGGTGCACAGAGTGAGTGCCAGGTGTTATGCATTTCACGCTCACTGCCTTCCATCTCACTTGGGGCTCAACAGCTACCCTCACACACTTAAAAAAACAACAACAGTGCATCCCCCCCTCCAAATTGCCTTCCTTATGTGCTCATTGTCTCTTTTTCTCAACTATCATCTCCAATTTTTCTTTTGTCTTGACTCACTTTTCAACTGTTTCTTTTTCTTTCTGTTTCTCTATTGTCTCTTTAACTGTTTTTCGGTCTGCCTCTTCTTCTTCCTCTAATGACCTGTCTACCCATCCCCATTACATTTCTCTCCACACACACACACACACACACACACACACACACACACACACACACACACACACACACACACACACACACACACACTAGAGATGATTCATTGCATTTGCATTCAAGACTGCCAAAACTCACAAATCATATGAAGTGCAAAGTGCACAATGCTCTCTTTAATATACAGCATGTGAAAGCACAGACGTAAAACAATTCAAACACACCACCAACTTTGGCAACTTCTCACTTTCTATTACAGCTCTTTCTTTTTACCACACTAAAGACGCACAAGCACTTACACACTTTTCTCATGCACCCCAAAAATAGCTCCATCTATCTCTCCAGCTTTACTGTAAATAACACCCAACTCTTACCGTGATGGTAGGGATGGCAGTAACGAGAGAGTAGATGAGCACAGGGGGGATCTTGCTGTTGTCTTCCGGACCGGGATAAGGCTTGGAGAAGGTCTTGTCGTAACAGAAGAAGCCCTGGATGTGCACGGGGAAGGTGTCTGTGTACTCGAAGTAGTAAGCCAACAGCACCGTCCCAGCCATGATCACCAGCTGGAAATAGAACATTATCCCTCCGTTAGGAAACAAGAGGATGGAGAGCCGGAGAAGGTGGAAGGGGAGGAGGAGAGGAAGAGGGAAGAGTCAAGTCCCTGTTCCCCTCAGCCACTGGGAGATGCATAGGAAATACGGACCGAGAGAGAAAGTGAGAGAGGTTCAGTGTTTGGATCCGAGAGAGAGAGGAAGAGAGAAAGAGCGAGATCACAAGACAAGAAAGAGAAAAGAAAATCTGCAGGAGGAGGCTTCTCTCTTCACAACATCAAAACGGAACAAAAAACAGAATAAAAGAGAGTTCCGAGGCAGCACAAGCAGCAAAAATAAAGCATTGCATAGGGAGCAAGAGCGAATGAGAGAGCAACAGAGTGAGAGAGGTAGAGAGAGAGCAAGGGAGGGAGGTGTGAGGGAGAGAAAGGGGGAGCAGCCTTTATGCTGCCAGCACTCGTGAAATCTACTACGGCTGAGCTGTGGGTGTATATGTAGATACTGCCTGAGTACAACACATGAATGTGTGTGATAAAAGCATGTGCACAGGAGAGTGACGTGTGGTTTTGCAGACATGTAGTGATCAATGATCAGTGATTAATAACTAATAGTAAAGAGTGTGGTCTAGACCTACTCTACATGTTAAGTGTCATGAGATAACTTTGTTGTGA
>JBBPCS010012056.1:0-27841 GCA_037974645.1 Hollardia meadi | reverse complement strand
TGTCAAATGAATAAATGTATTAAAAGTTTTCTCCATATTGATAAACTTTCATGTTGTCTGAGTTTTTACATCGCCTGGAAACAGGAAACACTTCATACCGTTGGCCATAATAACTAATGCTAATTTTAGGCTACGTCCACTGCAGCCACTGAAGAAAATGCAGAAGCACCACTTTCTACTGAAAAGCGAAAAAAATTATATCTCAACCCTGTGATTATCCCTGTGCTCTGTGAAATGGCACCTTGGCCACCTCTATTCAACTCTGGGGTGAAACACAGGCGTTCAGTCTAAAGCTCCAGCTAATGTATTTTTACAGCCCAGTCTGGGAATATAAACAAGTGAATGGGGGCTGATGACGACAACTGCCCTCATGGTTCAGAAAGCAAGAGAAGGCAATTTATACTGCTATACTTTACTCACTTTTTATGTAACTGTGATACCATTATTTTAATTTGTCTTATTTTCAATTAAAAAAAGAAAAAGTAATAAATGTGTTTGACTGGCTACCAGTGATTTTGAAGTACTTTTAGTCCCCGACTGCATTTAGGGACAGTTTGGAGGTACTTGTACTTCACTTGATATTTTAAATGCTCTGGTTTTAACTCCACTTTCACTCAGAAAAGGTTGGGGGTTTTTTCTGACGCAGTTTCAGTAAAATTTGACTGTTCTTGGGCTCAAAAACATTATTCAGTTAAATACACAGCACATGTATATAACTATCATATACTGTAATAAATTTAAATACACAATAATAAATTCATGAATTACATTGAGACGTAATTAATTTGGTAGGCCTATAAAAACAAAAAACAAATTTTAAGACTTTTTTTGTAATTTGTGAGACTATTTAAAAATCTCCATATTCCTCTGTGTGCCACTGTTATGTACAATATTGGTCTTCAGACCACATCTATATTTCTTTAACAAACAGTATTTAAATAAATAATGGGGGGAAAAAAGTAATGAAAAGAAACTAAGTGATGCAAACTTACCCAGCTGTTACATTATGTCGCTAATGGCTGCCTTTCTCAGTATTCATACAAATACATGACAGGTTTGCTTTTATACAGTGGCTGATAAACTGGTTGGTGGAGAAGTGACATGATGTCCACGTTTCTCAGACAGTTTGATAATAGTAATTATGTCTTCACCATTCAAGCTGGTACTGTATTTGTGATGATGAAGAGATTCACTTTTTTTCCACACTTAGAAAATGTAATATTTTACCGTTTAGTAAATATTATTGATTCCCTCGATGAAATAATCGTGCAAAGTAGGAATTCGAGGTTGATATTCGATATAAATTAATGGATATTGCCTGACAAATGCCGTCATATATCTTGTATAGTAAAACTTTTTATTTATTTTGTATTTTTCCTTTATTTGGTTCTTTTTGATTTGATGACTGACAAAAGAGATTGCAACACATTTTTCATGTTATTTTGCCCGATTTCAGTATCACCACTATTCATGTGAAATACTAGAATCTATGTGCAAAGACCTGAAAGGTACCTTAAACATTTATTTTCATCCGTCTGCTCTTCCAGCGATAATCCAGTCCCGAGGTGAGAGTGCTACAGATTTTGATCTGCATGATTCCTTCTTAATACTGTGTGGTTGTAATATCTATTTGACCTTCGTAGTCAAAGACGGACACCATGAAGCCTTAATCCTTTTGTTTTGCCTTTTCATCATGATGTTGTTTTGTTCCTTGTTTTGTCATTATAGTTTAATCCCAGTGTTTTATTGGCCCCTTCTCTCCCATTTATTATCTTTCTCTAACATAAATACACAATTATGACAATTATGGTTTATATTAGGCGAAGAAAATTTTTCATGCGGCATGATTACAGACAAAATAAATGCAAAGGCTCTCTACCAAATAGACACAAATTTGCGTCTTTTCATGGTATAGCTCTGGAGGAAAGACCTGGGGGTGAAAATGGTAAACGTTCTTGCATTAATAGCACTTTTCTAGTCCAAGACCAAGTAAAGAACTTCGCAAGACATGTAAAATGTAAAATATTCTACTCAAGGGCACTTTGACATGTAGCTGGAGCTGGGAATCGAACCATAGATCAAATAGTGGACGGCATGCTCTATCCCTTCAGATTCCACTCTAAACCTCAGCAATTGACCAGTGGGAGGAGAGCTCGGAGTTAACTTTTTAAACTTTTAGGATTCGTGTTTGTTGGGTGCCATTACACTTCTTACATCTTTGCAAAACCTGAGATTAGACAGTAGAAAAATCCTTGCTTCCAGTCCTGGCCTGGCCATCGGGAAAGCTGATTGACCTGCAGTGTCCAGCTGGTGTAAAAAATGCTAAATGAAAAAGGTGAATCAAAGAGAAAGAAAAAAGACAGGGCAGCTAAACGAGGAGTACCTGGCTGCAGCCTTTAATTTGGGCGGGGTTAGACGTTGATGGTGATTGGATGCTAGCTGTGAACTTGTGTCAAACCGGTAGTTGCCGAAAGATTCTTGGCTTTTAACTATTTTTTAGGTTTTTAAAAAAAATTAAAAGCAAAAGATATGTTACTGGCATAAACAATAAAAAGAAAAAGTAACGCTACAGTATGTGCTCTGCTGTGAATGTGGAGATTGACCTGGACGGGCATTAGATTCCCAGCCTGAGTAATTATCCCAGTCCGCCCCTGCTTACTGCTGCCTGTTCATGAAAAGACAGTTCACCACCTCAGCCAGGAGAGATAACTGCTTTTTTGTGTCACTGGCAGCACTGCTCCACTAAGTCTCACGTTTGTTTTTTGTTGCAAGAAGCCAGTTCATTAAATATTTGGAAAATGATTTGTTGTTTTGAGAAAAGGGGTGATTATATGGTAATATAAAAGGTGCAACATTTCGCAGATGGAAGAAGCTGTATAATGCATTCGAGGAAATGCTTTGATATTAATTGTTGCTACTCGTTAGGAAATAAAAACAACGCAGCATAAAAACCTTGGATACATGTAACTGCAAATGATTATGATGGGTAGAGAAAGAAATGCTTTTATAAAGTTATTAGTCAAAGCATTTTGTATTTAAAGTGGAAATTGACAGCTTTCTTTTGGCCAAAGCAAAAGCAACCTGGAAACTCTGGTCTCAATGCTGTGATAAAGGCAGATTAAACACCCAGTTGTGTCAAAAAGTGTTAATAAGCAGGTCTCGTTACTTACTGATCTAGTGGAAAGAATGTCAGTTTTGAACCCTGTCAAGTCCAGGCGGTAAGGGGAAACACATATCAACAAATTTCGACATACAGTACATCGGAGCGCTTTTCATCAAGTGACTGCCCGCTCATTCGCTCTTGTTTTACCTCGGTTTCTATCGCTCTCCTTCTTCGCCTCTTTGTCTTCTCCATCAACGGGGCTATTTTTCTTTTTAGGGTTGAGTTTCCACAGTAATTTAATTTGTTCCATTGTTGCCTCTTGCCGCTAAGTTCCTGATTATGGATGGTGTCATTTTTAATTTTTAATTTTAATGATAAGTTAAGGCAAAAAAAAAGTTGTCCATTGCCAGTTGGGTTGGTTGGTCGGAAGTTTTTCTGGGTGAATTGCTTGGGGACGGACTAAAACTGGTGCAGAAAGTACCAGCAGACAGTAACACAAGTTCAACTGTAATGACTTTGCCAAAAGCACCTACATTGCTGAAATAGAAACTTGCCAAGAGAAAATGAGGAAACTCATTACCCATGTCAGTTTTGTTCACTGATGAGAAGAACTCTAACTCAAAGACTGCCAGGGGGGAGGAGGGGATCGTAACCGCAACATTCGCTACTTTATGATGGAACTCTTATTATCACTCCAGCAAAAAGGATTAAGCAAATTCTTGATGCCGAACCAAGATGGTAATCCTACCCAGTAAACAGTGCAATTCATTTAAGTTAATGAACACCACTATTATCAGTAGTAGTTCTGTTTGTGTTACCGCTGTACATCTAGTTACTTGTCTGATTGTTATGAGAGTGAAGACCTCATTGTCTCTGTTTTCATTTCAGTCTTTCAGTTCAAGAGGAATTCTTTGAAGCCTCGTTTGGCTTCTGTCTGTCCGTATGAATAAACACGATAACAATGTTATCATTATCCAAACATAGAAAAAAAGGAAAGCGATTATCGGTATATGACCGTTTTGTTCTTCACTTGTTCTAATTAATGTTAACCCAGCAAAAAATATCTAATGCCGTATCCCTATTCGGAAAGAGTGGGGCTTAAACCGGAAGTTGGTGTGGCTAATCGGAAGTTGTTAATTTAAGCCTGATATTGATATGGGTTGATGAAAATTATTGTCTAAATGAATTACTCTAAAATGAGTTGTGTGTCTCAAAAATCGGATCAGAATCGGGCTCAAATCGTATGCCAACCTGTCAACCTTGTGTATGCTGACCTTAATGTTTTTGTTCATACTACGACCACTTGGAGTGACGAAAGCTATGATGACCATTTACCCATTACTTTTAGTATTGTATTGTAACAGTTTATCCACTGTTTTTAGCTAACTATTTCACCTCCTTTGCTTGCTTGCTTGCTTTTCACACACTCTTAATTGCAATTACAGCAAAATTAAATGTTATACCTGACTCAAGATGCGGAGGTACTTTAAAATTAAAATCATAAATCTCATTTTTTAAGTACGCATTGGCTTCCGCAGAAGTAACCCCTGGATTACAAGTACCGCTGGTTGGGAAGCACTGACGTAAATGAGCACAGGAGTTCTATTGAAAGTTTAAAATTACACAGATCTGCTTCTATAGTAATATCAGCACACATGTGGAGCTGATCTCCTGTGTCTCTTCCACATCATTAAGGGACTGAACACACCTCTAATGTAAAGACGAACAACAGGGAGCCTTCGAAAGCTAAAACGGGTATTAAGTATGCATGAATCTGTTGCAACGTGTGGTTCATCGGTTACCCCTGAATGTCGACTTGAAAATAAGATCTTCTCTTTGATATAAACCAAGGCAGGTCGGGTGAAGTCAGTCATTGCCTGTTTCTAGGCAACAAAATAAAGTGATTCCCGGGTTGAATGATTCTCCGCGATGATGTTCTAACGAGCAAGGTCAAAACACGTGAACCCCAATGAAGTAATCTAATCATGGTAAAACTGTCATGTAGATATATTGAAATGGAGGAAGATTTCCATTCAAAGCTTTATTGAACATTGTATTGTTCATTTGGTACAACATGACCTCATTCTTCATAACTGTTTATGAAGCGGTTATGTGAAAAGGCTGGTTGAGCAGCGATGTGTGACTCAGGGTCTGTCAATCCAATTAAAAATCTTTAAACGTTTATTATGCTTAAATACACGCACCCAAGTGATATTCTCTAAACATCAAAATGCCAGAAAAGAACAAACACAAAACAAAAAGTGCTTTATCATCTGCAGGAACACAGCAGATAAGAAAAAAAGGGGCTGAAAGAAAGTTGATTTGATCAGTGCCAAGGAAGCACAAGACTGACAGACTGTCACTGAAGTGACATACAGAGTAAACACACAGTAGAGAAGACAGTATATAGAGGCAGATTCTCTGTCTTTGGATGTTGAGTGAGCTCAAGTGAAAGAACTGAAAAAGACAAGAATAAAGGTTGAGCCACTTGCCTCTAACCTGGAGATGCACTGTTAGCAACATAAAATATCTTTATCATTTAATGTTTACTGTATATTGGTAGCAAGTGTGTGTATATGACACTGAGGCCAACGAAAAGTGTTTGAATAAACAGCTTGATATGAGGTCGGCTGCTCTGCCCCTTTGCTGGGGTCCCTCCTCTGAAGGCACAACGCTCTAAGGCTCTCTGACAAGCATGTCTGTGGTAAAACATCTGGGAATTGTGTCTTTTTCTCAAGCTCTTATACTTAAAAGAAAAAAAAAAAGGTTTTTGTCTTCCACAATGACCCATATGACTGTTCCAAGAACAACCATATGAGCATCTTATGCCTCCTCTTTGCTTTTTATAAGTGTAGGAAGCTAAAACTGCTACTTTTATTCATCAAAGTCTGTAGTAGCCCATGTTAATAAAGCTAAATAAAGGGAGTGAAGTCTGATAAATTGGCTCAAATGATTTCACTCTCGTTAGCGTCGGCTGGGTCTGAACACTGCTAGTTTGAAAATCTGGAGGTGTAGAATTAGAAATAGTAGACAGGTAGCACCACTGGCAACCAGTTGGGCAAGTTATCTTGAAAAAGTAATAGATTGCTTTCTATAGATAGGCATATCTTAGCAAACTCGCCCATCTTTTACTTGAGCGGTTGTATCCTCTGTCTAATCTCCAGTGCTGTCTGTGTGGACAATGCCAGACGCTCGCATTCAGCTAGGACACGGTGTTATTCAATCATGCTCTTAATTTGGTTTTAATCTACCTCAATGACAGTTGTGTGAAGGAGCATGTGCTGGGTGTGCATGTGTTTCCTACAGGTTGGCAGGATGTCAGAGTTTGTTGTCCGTGAGGAGAATGCGATGGCAAAGTGCAGAATCTTTGCTCATCACTTTGGCTCTTGCTTGTTTTTCCTTCACATAATTGGCGAAAGACCATTTTATTTTACAGCCACAATAAAGACATATTAGTCAGAAAACATTTGGAGATTGGAGCTCAAAAAGCAGCGACAGGAAAAGGATGTGACATCACTGGTGTTTTCTTGGCTAGTTGTGCTGTGGGCTCATTTCTGAGGCACACTGGCAGGAAAAAAACAAAAACAGATATCATCTGAACCTGCATTAGACTGGCTGTCTGTCTCAATACAGTTGTGTATATAGTGTGTGGGCTATAAATTCTTTATCTCTCGTTTTCACTATTGTGTCTTCAAGCTTTATTTTATTTATTTCTTTCCCTTTCATAAGCCAAGATCTAAAGCTGCCAGACTGACTCTATGCTTAAGTCAAGCAAACAGGTATGTGGACAGTCTAGATCCCCTATGATCCCGAGTTTCCACAGCGGTTTTTAAAAATTGATTTTAAATGCTCCCCCAAAATAGGTTTCATCCTCCATAATACTTTGTCCTATAGAAAATGTGTCGCTTGTCAGATTATAATTGGGTACTTTTGGGAATATAATACATATATATATATATATAATACATTTGGAAAAAACAGACTTGGTCAAATCCTGAGCTGTTTACTTTGTAATGACATAAACGTAAAAATGGTCGACCTGGAGCGACTGCAGGTAGTGGTTGTCATACTCAGAATCATGTTAACAGTCAGCTGTGTGACAAGTAATGTTTTCATTGTTCACCATCATCATCACCATTAGTTTAGTGTCTTAACAGGCTAACATTTGCTAGCATTCAGACCAGTACTAAATGGCCAGCCTGTTCTCATCCCCAGCTCATCAGATATCGACGTTCTGTCACGGCCCTTCGCGTCTCATTCAGATGCACCCTGAATGTAGTAGTACACTTCAGTACCCTCCGGTGTCAGATGACTTGAGCAGATGACGTAGTGCGACATACGCTACAAAGCGAGAAAGGGCCAAGAAGGGTGGAGGTCGGGGTTGAGTGCAGGGTCAAACACACAACTTTTACCCGGAAGAGTTTGCATATCGCTTTTGGCTGTTTGTTCAACGGAAACATTGCTACAACAAAGCAAATATGAATATTATGCTATATGCTTTTTGCAGCAGGTTAATAAATCACTTCATACTCCTTAAAATTATTCTCTGTAAAATGCTTTAATTGAAATTAAATTGCTTGTGTGCCGGAGGCACATGGTGGATTTCTTTTATAGGCTACCTAATCTTCTCCTAAGGGCATGTCGGCAACAATGCCCAAGCATACTAACTAGTATTTTTAGCTCCTTCCATGTAATTATCTGTAAAACAAATTACACCAGGAAAGCTCATTCTGGTAGGCTTTGTGTTTTGAGTTTATGCTAAACCACTTTGTAAACCAATAAATAAAATTATACTCAATTATGATCTATATTGTTAGCTTCTCTCTTCTGAAGGCTTCATGCAAATCATTCCATTGTTAGACAATAAGCTATTCCAGCTTTATCTGTTCAGCGTGTCACCTGGGTGTTGGAGGTGTGGATCAGCAAGAGCACACGCTCTGCTGGCGTAACTCAAGCGTTGTGTGTCTGTAAGCCTGTGCTTTTAGAGCATGCATGGGAGTAAATGGCGGATTATGCATGAAGCCCCTTGCAGCAAAGCAGTCAGACAAGGTGACCCCAGAGAACAAGGCTGTGTTTGGAAGATATGGAGATCAGTGTGGTCATCCATGACCGCCAGTCTTTTACTTTACCCATCGCCTTTTTCCATTTCCAATCTAAGTAGTAAATGCAAGATAGGCTGCACTGCATCCCCGCAAAGCTTTTACACATTTATCTCCACTATTACTGAGTGGGATTTTATTCATACACAGATGGTTATTTGCCAAATAATGAGAGAGACTCATTCAGGATTATCATCATTGTTTAAATCCCACTGAGAATGCAGCTTCCACCAAGAATCAAATGAGGAATTACATTTATTTAAGACCTGTCTGCACTAGAATTATTATAAGTTTATATCAATAATATAGCAGTGGGACATTTGTGTCTGACTGTACTGCAAATATGTTGAGGTCCACACCGAGTGCATAATGAAACATACAGAACTTTTTTTCAAAAACATTTGCAGTGAAAGCTTGATTACCTCAGTAGTTAGTTTTTGGATTCGATGTCCTTGTCCTTTGCCTCTCACAAAATATGATATTGTAGAGGACTATTTTGCTTGACAGATGGCACAACAAAAAAAAGAAAAGAATTTCAGACACCGCTCAGAAAATTTCCTTTTTTGTTGGCACAAACAAACAACAACAAGTCTGCTAAAAATTTCCACTAAAGTTATTCCCTTCATCCAACTTCACCCATCGTTTCGAGCTGACTTCTATATTTCTGTGCAGAACACCATGGTAGTCGGCACACTTACTATATTAAATTATTTTGGACTCTACACACAAACTACATTTGTAGATGCCTAACTTGATGGTCAGGGAAAAACACAATAACACAGTGACGTTTGGTTGTGATCACTGAGATGCAGCATCTATCTTTATTGGGATCATACCATGTTTATGCTTGTGGGCAGGTCTGTATATGTCAGCTATCCACTGAGAGTCAACTGTTATGCAGCTGAAAATAGTTACGCACTGGCTCCAGAGCAATAAACTTTTATCAGTCCTCAACTTTTTTGCTTTTGTTCCAACACCTTTGAGAGATAATTTCTTACATTTCTGTTCCCTCAAGATGCCTCTTGAAATCATGTCAGAGTGTTCAAAGCAACTCAGGCTGATGCTGCCCTATTTCAGTGACAAGACAGGCAAGGGAGCAATATTCTCTTCCAAAAAAAACACAAAAATACAATGATCCACTGTTGGATACTGGCTTTTTGTGGGTTGTGAGTTTGCGAGAACTGATTTACTCACAATGCTACAATAAACTTTAGACACATCAAGAAGGGATCCCCTCACTCAACTGAATGTCTTTGAAAGTGAGGTTCTTATCATTCTCCAATAGTGGCTACTCAAACTGCAATGTCATTCAGTCTGTCTCTGCCAAACATTCACACATGGTGAGGGAAACACAAAGGCTTTGGAATGCAGTTGAAAGCAAACACAGCTGAGTTAGGCTACTGTAAATCCATTTTCCGATGTGTCATCACTGTCCTCTCCCAAACCTTCACCCTGTTCAACCCCATATTAGTCTTGTGTGAAAATCACCTTATTGCAGGGACATTCACCACGGGCCACCCACTGACACTCTCCTCACGAAGGATGCAATTACCAACAGTCCACTCACTTTGCTTTCCAAAAGGAAGTTTTAAAGCCAAGTAATTATTGATGGAGGTGTGAGCCAAGGGCAGGAAGCTCTCTCTGTGAAGTCCACTCAGGCTGCAGTACAAAGCACAGTGACCTCAGTGGATCCTTCTTATGCAACCAAAAAAAAAAAAAGGGAAAAAAAAGGAAAATGGAGGCAATGTGCTGCAGTAGTCTCTGCTTCATGATTTAACGAAAGAGCCAGAGCCCCTGAAGACTGAGAGCAGTTGTTCTAAATGTCTCCCAATTAAAGTAAACCTCAAACTGTGAACTCCAACTTTTAACATGTCCGAGTTAAATTGTATTCATATATGTAAAACACATGGAACATATGTACTCTTGGGTAATATTTATGCTCGTTTTTTTTCAATATTTTAAGCAACTTGTCCCCGACCTGACATATTACCATCTTATAAACTTGTATTTTATTCGTATCTGAGCAAAAAAATTCCCCTTTTACCAAGATAATTACAGATGCAAGGCCAAAATGAGCAATCACTCATCATAACTTTGTCATATTTTGTGTCATGATAACTACGACAAAATATGTCAACAACCTTTTTTAGACAAGATGATGAGGAGAAGCCACGGACATAATATAATAATCATAATATTATTATAATATAAGAAAAATAGTACATTCATTTTTGACGTGGACATATTTGATAAATTGTTTTCATTGGCTTTTATTGGGGGTCAAGAAAAAATAAAGTGACTGAGTAATAATAATAATAATAATAATAATAATAATAAAACAAACAAACAAAAAACTTAAAATTCTCACTTGTTAAAATGTGCCAATTAGATGCCACCACAACCTGCACCAAGACCTGTCAGTGTTTTTAAATTCCATAATTGCCTTTAAAGAAACAAAGAGTTTCCTTTTTGGACCCATGTAGAGTTTGTTTGTTTTTTTAATAAAAACACAAAATCACGGCGTCACAAGGATGTGTATCGACAAAACACTTTGGATTACAGCACATATTTACCACGAGGCTCACATGTTCCTACACAGCTCTATGCTTTATATTATTTCCTTTAAGCTGCAGGGATTTAAAGTGAAAGTGTAAATAAAGGGCGGCATGCAGGAACACGTATGGTGTGTAAGTGGGATTGCTCACCAGCTGTAACTGGCAGAAATGTTTTATTATGTGAAAGCGTGCCATCATCAACTAGTGGAAAGTCAAAGGTGTGATTATTTTGAGAATATTTTGTCCAACAAACATTGATGAATAACTGAATTTAAAAAATCAAAAACATGCAAAGCAGCAAGTTAGTTTGCCTGCTTTTGACCTGTTGATGGTGCTAGATGGAATTTCAGGGTATCACCGAAGTTACCAACATCTGGAGGCAAACATAAAACCAAGTAGGCAAACCAGTAGTTCAGAAATCACTTAAAACCTCAAACATCAACCTCATAGAGGTACCAGCAGAAAAGTCCAGAGATCACCAAAGTCCTGAGGATACGTGGTCTGAGAACCGTGACTAAACCGTGACTATCTGTATGAAGTTCTGTGTCAATCCATCTGTTAGATGTAGCTGGTGGCCATAAAGGAAAAGTCAGGGGCTCACCAGTTGTTTGGATCCATCCTGTTGGGAGTCTGAATGCGTGTAGCATCTTTAAACTGTGGGAGGAAGCCGGAGCACCCAGAGGGAACCCACGCAGACATGGGGAGATCATCAACTCCACACAGAAAGCCCCAGTGGACCGGATTCAAACCAACAACCTTCTTGATTTGAGGTGACATTGCTAGCTCTGATATATATGAAATATATAACATAGATCTAGTCATTTTAAAAATATTTTACTGTGGAAATGTTACATATTTTGCCATTAAAAGACACCATGGTCAAATATAATAACAGCATAAATTGAAAGCCTATGTTCCCTTATGAAAACATACATCAGTCAAGTTCGACTGGAATCTCCAGATATAGGCTCATCTCTCTGATCATCAGCCAACCTCGCTGCACGGAGAATTTTTACATAATAAGAAATCGCAACGGCGGCCTCTAAAGCACCATGCTTTCATTTCAATCCTCGCTCTCGGAAGATGCAAGAAAAAAAAAAAGAGAAGCTCAGTTAAGCTCCACCGTCTACCTCACCGGATGCACTAGAGAACTTTGTTGCAAACAATGAATAATTCAAGAGAAACTTTGGTTGCACGCATCATTTCATTGTGATGCCAACGTGCAGTGGTGTAGCTAATGAGATGTTGGTAATGGGCTGAGTTCTCCCACAGGTGCTGTAATAGCTGTACCTTTTACAGCTTTGGTGGAGCCAGGAAATTGCCTTGCCGCGAGCTTTGTGCCCCAATGAGCTGTGATTTCTTCAAAGGAAATGCAGCACCTTTATGATCTCCTGAATGACTGTTGCATGTTGCGTAGACGCTCCACTTGTCACTTCTTTTGTGTGCTGCACAGACAGATATTGCTATTTTGGCGTCTCAATGTCAATAATAGAAAAGCGTTTTTGGATTTGTTTAGTCTCAAAGTGGTTTTTCATATCCTTGAGGGGATGTCACATCATAAGGATGCCACATTGTTGTGAGGGGTATGTGTGTATGTTGCATCTCTCATCTCATACTTTCAGTAAATATTTTAAAGAAAAAACACCCAAAGTGAAGCTACTTTTAAGATACTTATTAAAAGCCAATTTGCTGCCTTTTAATTTTCTTTGATTGGATGTCTCATTAGTCACAAGAGGCAGACAAAATTGTCTTCAAATATAAAGGTTTTGCTGTGTTGGCTATATAGACATTTTTAGATTTCTTTACACTTTAATAAAGAATTCACTCGGCTGTTAAGAACAAATTCACAGACTTGAATCACATAACTTGATTAAAAACATCGGAAACAAGACAGCTGTGACAATAAGTGTCCAATTCATCACAATTTTGCAATTATAGAAGCAACACATCAATTGATGTAGAATTAAGCCAGAAAAAGAGCGAGGAGTCGATTGGTCAAGAGCCCCACAGTCTATAAAATCGGTTTCTCTTCTTTTCCTACTTTGATTAAATGAAGCATAGCATAAGTTCAGGCAGGATGTCGAGTTCAGCTCACAATCCCAGCGAAATCAGCTGATCTCAAAGCCGGCCCACATCAGCCGATGGCTCAGCTGACTCCCTTCTACGCATCCAACGGGCAAATCTCATACAGGGCGCATTATTTAAGCTGCTTTGGCCTCCTTGCTCTTCCTGCTTCCTCTGCAAGCCACTTTGCAACCCACCTCCAACCCATGTTGCGTCTGATCATTGACTGTATATAAAGATGAAAAACATGCTCCCCAAAAGTGAAGCCAAAACATCTCGATCAGTGGCTGGCTGCAGTATAGGTCACAAATCCTGCCCCTCAGTGTTATTAAATAGGACATGGGTTAAACTAAAAACTCAAAGTACACGTCAAATACTTTTTTCCCAAAGATGATCTTGTTTGTTCAAGTGTTCATTTTTCTGATAAGTTTGGTTTTAATTAGTTATTTATTGCTATAAAAAGGAGGTGAAACGAGTCGGGCGGGTGTATGGGCGGGAACTTGACACTACACCACCGCCCAATCGCTACCGCGCAGACTCTGGCTCCAAATTAAGAGTCAACGTGTCTGACTTTATCAATGTCTGCTCTGTTGTCATTGATGCCTGCTCTGTTTTGTACCCTCGAGGGGTCTTTGCTGCTGCTCTTCCTGCTTTAGCATGTTTATGTAGGCACATGAGAGAGCAGGGAGCTCCCAGAACAGAGCCATACCACCAAATATAACTCATGCAAATGGAAATCTTTTGTTTTCTTTGTTTCTTTAAGTTTCTTTATCTATAGTGGTCCTGACTGAAATATGTTTTCCCACAGGAAACTTGCTCCTATATCCCATAAACAGTATAAATTACACAATCATTCTGGAATTTACAATTTAGGCCCCTCGTTTTTCTAAGCCTTTGCTTTTATTAGAGACGTGTGAAATATTTAATTGAACACTGAAACTCTCTATAGAGTAGTTCTGCAAAGCGAACAAAATTAAAATTCGCCTCACTAAGGACAATAATTATTCACTGAGGGGGTTTTCTTCGACTGCCTGCCACTGCACATGTGGTTTGAATTCAAGTTGAATTAAATGAAATGCTCAAATGAAACCAGTGTGCTGTGTGTAAATGTGCCCAAGAACATCTGTGAGATGCAAAAGGACCTCTTATTGTAAGCTGCTGGAAAACAGGCTTAACTGGATTAGCAAATTCCAGGGATGTAAACATTAAAAACTGGTCCAATTGTCAAACATTTGAAACATTGAATCACACTGTAAATCAAATTATTTGTTGTTTTTTTCATGTGGAAAAAATATGGCAAAAACACAAAATAGAGAAATGCAGCCTTTGACCATGTCACAGCAGAGTGTGGCTTCCAACAACATCTCCATCTACATGTCAAGAAACTGAATTGTCATTCAAGACATAATAGCCTGTGCTAGACCATATGGGTCTAGAGGAATTGTGTGCAGAAGGTGCCAACACATGGCCACTTCATGAGCCTAACAAACGGTAAATCTCAAAAGGAACTTGTGAAATGCGCGTGGCACTAAAACCGACAGCTCTGAGGAAGCTTACTTCCAAAAGAGGTGCCTGTTTGTGCATCTGCTTGACCAAAGATTAGAAACTCATCTTACATGTCAGGACAGATGAGACAGAAGGATGTAGATGTGGTTATTCTGAGAAATCCTGACTTGCGTGTAGTCCTGAGGTGTCACCCTTTGAAGACAACACTGGACCTTTTTTTTAAAACCACATTTGATGCTAGTGGTGCTTAAATGTGAGTCTTGATATTTACAGGGTTATTCGGGTGTTGGAGAGCTGTAAACAGAAGGTCACAGGTCCGAGGCTGACGTATTCTGCAGTGAAAGTCTGATTTAGACTCATTTGTGACCTCACTATGAAGAAATAAGAAAAGCGTATTTTGCAGCATTACAAGCTTGGTGTTAGTCAGGCCCGGACTGGCTATCAGGAGGACTGGGAGAATTCCCAGAGGCTTGGAGATCTAATTGGCCAGTGTTAAAAATGCTAAATGAAATGGGTAAGTCAAAGAAAAAGCACAGGGCAGCTACAGACCCTCAGAACTGTAGACCATCAGCCCCTCCATCTGCTTTTAACCTGATGGTATGTCATTACATGTGATTGGTCGCACACACATACACATCAACACAATGCTCAGTCACTGTGTGGAGTGTGCATGGACAAGCAGCAGTTTGGTGAAAAAACTGACAGCACAGGAGGAAGACGAGAGAACGAAAAGACGTAGAGCTGAGAGGGAACGCAATAAAAGGCGAAAAGCCCCGGAGGAAAGTGCTGCTAAATGCTGTAAAATTACACACTGTCTAATGAGCAAGGAGGTAGAAAAAAACGTAGCAGCGGTGTCTGCGCTCAGCACATCATAAAATTACTTTTCTGATTCTTCATTTTAAAACAAACAAACAAATATAAATGTTGAAAATAAAGGCCTGTATATTCTTCACTGTCAGGAAGTATCTCCAGTTCCTTAGAGCTACCAGAGCTTCATGATGTTACACTTAAGTCCACCCCTGGTGTCAGTCTCAACGTTCCTGTGGAGGAATTTTCCTTCATTATATTTGGTCACTTTAATTACATTCAGCTCATTTCACACATGTTTCTATCATTTAATACATGTTTCTACGAGTTACAGCTTATCTTGGTGTGCCACCAATCTGCTGTACTCAAGGCTACAGAGGCTCGAGCCTCGACAAACGCCTCTCTGTCTGGAGCCAGAGCTGATGCCCTTGGAGTGCAGGCGAGAGTTCACTAGACAAATCATTTGTCAATGTACTAATCTGTACATTTAACAGCCGTCCAATAGTAGGAGGACATTTGTATAACATATTTCATAATGTTAACTAGGACCTTATATGCACTCTTTTTCAGGGAGACAGTTAAACTTGGGGATGGCATTTCACTTGATGAACTGTTGTCATCTTCGATTCTCCTTCATGCATCAAGCTGCAATAAATACTTCTGCTCAAGACATCATTGCCTCGGCTCATCAGATTTCCTTCACAGTTCCCAGAAAAAAAATGGTGTATTAAGTTACTGCGAATGCAAACCAAAGATTTCCTACTGCTGCAGTTTCACATTAAAAACATTTTGCTGTTGAAATGCCCGTTGACTTGTATTATGAATTAGCTCTTACTGCTGTTGTTAATCAAAAATGCATCTACAAAACAAGACAATGGCTATTTTCCAACATTGTTTTGGACAGCTGATCTGTTTGAAACATTGGAGAAAGTAGTGGAACAGTCAGGAGCAGCTACAGTGAGCTGTTAGATGAAGACCTGCAGGCGACAAGCTGAACACCTCCAACTTCTCAGCGAGGTAAGCAACTCCTTTCACTGTGCCCCACTGTTCAGACTCCTGTTGTGTGCAGCATAAAATCAGATGACGCTCACAGAACGATGGAAAAAGGCCAGTTATTGCCTGACAACATTTTGTTTTGCTGCTAACAGAATTCTGTAACCTGTAGTATTGAATTGCATTTGCTGTTGCCACCAGTAACGGGTGTCGCCATATCAACTGAAATCTTTGAGATTACCACTTTAAGATTAGAGGAGAAATTTGCAATATAAGATAGTATTAATTTAATTGGCAAGAAATATGAAAAGAAGAGATTTTAAAAATGATTTCTCAAACCATAAAGAATTGTTCGTATCTAATTTAAATAACTGCAACAAGCAGCCTGTTCTCATCCCCAGCTTGTTAGATATAGACGTTTTGTCACAGCCCCTTGCGTCTCATCCAGAGGCACAAGGTTTCCTTTGGCGTCAGGGCGACACAAGGGTTTAATGTGCCTGCAATGTAAAGCCATCCGTGTCAGTTCCAGACAATTTGAACAGATGATGTAGCGTGACGTACTTCCCAAAGCCAGAAAGTGCTAAAAGGATTGGAGGTCGGGGTTGACTGGATCACCAGTCATTTCCCAAACCTAACTAAGTAGGTTTTAAACGTAGACAAATGTCACTGATCTTTTCTTAACCCTAACCAAGTGATTTTTGTGCCTAAACTTAACCAAAATAACATGATGAGAACAGGTTTCAGTAAACAACAGTGGTCGATGGGCCTTTAGTTGCCGGGGTTATGCTCATGCAGGAATTACTGTCTGTGCACACAAGTAATGAGGTCTTACCTGCATTGCCTTAGGGTCTGCAGCTCACGAGACTCTCTGCGAGTGTCTGAATTATGCATGCATACACAGACACACTGTTACACCACATGTGAGTATGCACTCTATTGAACCCATATATTGGTCATCAGAATTTTTAATTGGAGCTGCAGCATGCTACAAACGGAAACAAGGTTCAGTAGCAGATTCAAATTGATAAATGATGTTTCTTTGCAGATGATGCTCCAAAAACACCTGTTTGGAACATTTCCACTGGTAACAGGTTGATTGGTAACAGACGATGAAAGGGGCATCCTCGAAAAGGCTCAGTCGGTCACAATGGGTTGAGGTTCACCACTTTGTGAAACACATGATTGTATAAAGGATATTGATATATAGGCTCAGGAACACGTTAAAACGTCAGGAAACACAGTTCTTTTGCAAACGATTGCATTCTTTTATTGTTTTACAAAGTGTCTAAAGTTTTTTGGAATCAGGGTTTTAGCCAAAATGTGACTCATGACCAAATCTGACTGGAATAAGCTTTAATGAATGTTAACTTATCAAACTAGTCATCATCAACTCAAGTTATCTGTTCATGAATTTGGCCATTAAGTCTTAGAAACATTCTGTCACTCTGTTGACTATTTTCTTCTGCTTTGAGAGCCCATGGGCATCAAGATTAGGAAAAACAAAAGGTAAGAATGATGCTTCATTATTGGACATACCCTGCAGTATAGGAGGGGTCAGAGGAAGTTACAATTTGGATTTGCCTACACCAAACTAGCATTGCACTCACTTTAAAATGGTGAGTTCAGGACAAATTTGAATGATGTTTCAAATGCATCATGTAAACAGGAAAGCATCAATGTCTCGTCGGAGCTTGTTTTCAAATGTGACACTAAAATATCCTACAACAAATTCGATTTTTGTTAGACCAGACGAGGACATGACTTCACATGTCCCTCACTTAGACTTGGTAATTCCTAATTTAAAAGCGTAAGCCCTAGAGATCTTTAATAATGAAGGACCTCTCACTATTTCAAAGAAGCTTTTCACGGTCTCGGTATCTCGTTGAGATACGTCTGTCAGAAAGGCGGCACTGTGTCAAAGACTTACATTTTTTATGAACTTTCATTAATTTGATTGAATAATTCAGCAATCGCACTGATGAAAGCGTCATCATTCTCGCTGCTCTCATCGTTGTCAGTTTTTACACTTTGTCTAAACAAGATTTCCCAAGTGCATTATGCAATCTGTATATCTGTATGTGACGAACCAGGTTTTTTCCATCAAGTCTCGTTTCTCCTATTTTTTCTCTTGTGTTTTTCACTCGTTTAAAGGCCACTTTATGAAGTTTCCATCAAATTCAGAAAGAACCTCAGTTGATTTTGTAGAGAATTGCACTGAATAATGTGTAACAACATGTCCATGATGCCTATGTGATGTGGTGTTATTTTCTAGCTAGGTACATTATATATAAATGACTCTTGTTTTCACACCTTCAGTTTGAGCCTCCTTACTGGCTCATATTATACACTTTTCCTGCATTAATTTATCCAGGTTGTCTCTCAAATTATAAATAGGTTTTTCTTATGACTGACATTTTGTATTTTTTAGCCTCATTAATAATAATTTCTTTGGTTTTATTCAGGAATAAAGGATGGTTTAAATTTTGCACCTTTTGTGACCTTTGCTAATAATAATCCTGTTTAAACAGAATTATCTCTGTGTTGGTTTAGAGAGAGTTTTCTTCTCTCCACATTTTGTCCTGCGATTCCTTTTTGTACAACAAAATGATCCAGCAGAGGATAGAATTATAGTATTATCACGCAAGCTGATCAAGAACAAGATCCCGGCCAGCCTGGACCCTCACCAGTTTGCATTCAGTAAATCCACAGAGGTGGATCCATCTCCACCGACCCCCGCTAACAACACCTACATCGGAATGTCGTTTGTTGCTTTCAGCTTAGCATTCAATATAATCCGCTTCATGAAGCTGATTGGAAAACTCACTTGTCTTGAGTACCACACTCTGCAATTGGATATTAGACTTCCTGACAAACAGACCATGGACACTTTGCTTTGGCAGTAACACTTCCACCGCTATAGTGTTGAACAGCGGAGCCACCCAGTGTGCTCAGCCTCCTCCTGTTCATGCTGTACACCCGGGACTGCAAGCCCAGATATGGAGAGAAGTCTATTGCGAAGCTTTCAAATGACACCACCATCATACAACCAGATTACAAACGACAATGAGAATTCATATTGGGAGGAAATCAACATCATACCAAAACTTTGTCACAGCCCCTCGCATCTCATCCAGACACACATGGTACGCTTTGGCATCGAGCAGAGACACACGGGGCTTTGATGTTTCTCCAATGTAAACCTGTCTGTATCAGATGATTTGAACAAATGCACATCTGAACATAGTTTACAAAGTGATACAACCCCAAGCCGGGTGGAGGTCTGGGTTGAGGGCCTCACAGACAACTTCCATCCAGGAAACCAGAGTTTATGTGTCATTTCAAACCAAACGTAACTGGCCTTTTCCTAAATCTAACCAGGTAGTTTTTAAACTTTCCCAAAGCAACCTAGACCTTGTGCGTCAGGATGAGATGCGAGGGGCTGTGACAAAGTATTGGTACCTGATGACCTGGGATAACTGTGTGAATGTGTTGGTGGTGCACTGACAACTACTGACTGCTCAACGTCAACAAAACCAAGGAACTGATTGATGAATTTCTATAAGAGGCAAAGACACACACCCCTGTTTCCATCTGTAAAGCTGAGGTGGAGCAGACAAACAGTTTAAGGTTTCTAGGAATCAACATCACAGAGAACCTGTCATGGACTTCACACATCTCTACCCTCGTAAGGAAAGCTTAAAAACATCTGTAATTCTTACGAGACTTAAGAAGGCCATGTTTGTTTTAGCTTATACAGAGGAGCAATAAAAAGCATCCTGACTGGAAACATCCCAAACTGCTATGGTTCATGTTCGGCCCAGTACAGGGCTCTGCAGCGGATGATTAAAAGCAGTCAAAATATTATTGGTACACATCTGAGCATCTGTGATACCTGTGAGGTGAGGTGTCAGCCCAAAGCCCAAAGGATTTTAACACCCACCCCAACCAATGCCTGTTCACCCTGCTGCCATCTGGCAAAAGATACAGAAGTATTAGCCGCCGTACCACCAGACTGCAGAGCAGCTTTTTTCCTCAGGCTGTGAGACTTCTGAACTCAACCCCCCCTCACCAGGAAAATGGTTTATTAACTTGATTATTTTTTCATCAATTAATTTATTTTTGTTCTCTTTGGCATAAAGGACTGCAGCGGTAATTTAGTTATGTAATCTTGTTGTGTTGTATAATGACAATTAAACTGAATCTTTAATCTTGAGAATTAAATTATTAAAGATTCTTTCTCCCATGTATTATGTCATTGATTGTAAACCTTGTTTGGTAAACAAAACTATGACCTGGCTGTCTGCAGCATTGAACCTGAGTTTGATAAGGTGATACTTACTGCTCTATATCTGCTATAACAAGCAAAATACAGTCAAAACAGGATCCGGACTTGATTCACATTGACAGGCTGTGTTCAAATTGAAATTTGCCCAATAAACAAACCAAAGGAGCCTCCTCTGTGGACATGAGAAAGTATGCCTCAAACTTGCGACCGATCCAATTGCAACCTTGTGCTCCACACAGCCCACCTATTCAGCACCTTCAAACTTCATTTTCTCCAGGGCTCTTGGAACGGGCCGGTGTTGTGGCTACAGTCAGTTTACTGCTGGTGTGATAGATGGCTGAGCTGCTGATTAAAGTGATTCAAAGGTGCATTTTTGAAGGGTACAAATGCTTGTGCTTTGACCACAGCAATAAGTTAAACTGTTTTCCAAAGCCTATTTTTTTGTGTGTCTTTTCCCCAGGTCTTAATAAACACAAAAATACACCTTCCACAATGGCATATTTATTGTTTTATGTGCCCACAAACTGACGCATATACCTGCATCAACTGCACAGTCGATTTTTACCTTGACTGCATAGGCAAATCAAAAAACGTCTGAGTGTGTAATGAAGAAGAAAGGGCAGACTGGGGAATGAAATTCACTTTTAATTATTTAGCAAACTGAATAGAAGGGAGCTAAAGCACTGTTCTCATCATCAAACAGAGTGAAGCGCAGCGCGAGGAGAGCCAGGATCTACTGCAGTCAGTCACGAGTCGAGACTCTTTGAGCTGTATGCTTAACGAACTGCCTGCCTGCTCCCTGGAAAGATGCAGGGAAATGTTTCTATATTAAAGGATGTAGAATTCACAGCCACAACCTTGCCCATAACCCAAGTGCTTTCAACATTTCACCATGGCAGAGTGTCATACAATTAGGCCTGAAAACCCTTCAAAAAAATTAGATAACACACAGTGAACTTTTATTTTTAATGATTGACTTGAGGCTATAGGGATATATACTTTGTTGGACTTGAACATAATTTGAGATCAAAGTTTTTGTTCAGGGAACTTTTAGAGATCAAAGTATTTGTTAAGTGAACTTACTGAGACAGGTAACAAATCCCCCAACAGTCAATGTGAAAGACTTGAAGCATGCGGACAATTGACTGAATATAAAGACTTCCTTGATGCATTCCTAAAGTTTCTAATGCAATGATGATCATTTTGCAAATTAAATTACAAAGTAGCTGTTTGTCACTGCCTCCCAAAATGGCCCCTATCAGCGTTTTTTTGCTTGCTGTCACTACCCGATCTGAGTCGCTGCAAAATGTGAGTCGCGCGCATTTGTGGCCAATCAAAAGTTTCATGAGCTCAGAAAAACAGCCCTGTTTTCAGCTTCGTGACAATCCCTTTTAGGGCTTTTCCCCAACTGGGCTACACCTCTCCAGTCTCCAAGAAAGATCGGAGTTGGTGGGGGAAAAATTAAAAAAAAAAAATCAAAATTCGCTCATTTTTATCTATTATTTAAAAGCTCATCTCTCTGCCATTTATGTTGCCGCTGTATCACATCGTGCAGCGACTCAGATGGGTTTTTGTGTGGTTTGTCCAAGTGTTGTTACTGTAGTTAGATGTCCAAGATGGCGGACCCGCTCACGCTCACATTTTGCAGCGACCCAGATTTGGGTTGGTGGCCGGCCTGACCTACCAGTCCAAAGCATCAGTATTTGACTACCTGGGAAGGAGACTTAACATTTTACACATTGCACCAAGGAGAGAGACTTTTTCCTGCAACTTACATCACACCATTATTACGAACTACATTGACCTCTGCCCACACCACCTCTCTTTCCTTCTTTCTTGTTCTCACATATACTATATAGAGTTGTTACTCAGAGATTTTGTAATTCACATGCCAAGTCTGTGTTGGTAGAATTTAAAAAGAAACACAATTAGATCTGAATATTTAAAACACGCATCGCTGCATGCGTCCATGTAACATTGATTTTGTTTTGGGTTTTTGAAAGGCTGTCGTTGCTGATCAGAATGAAAGAGAATTCTCCAGCTTTATATTTTCAAAGACAATAACGACCGTGTTTAAAATGTGTAAACAAGTTCAATAATTGATGCGTGAGTCACTCAAGTGAGCCAGGTACATGCTTTTTAGGACTCCAAGCAAATTCCATTAAAAATTAAAAGGAGTATGAAAGATGTGTATCAATGATATCTGATGCCTGGAAGCAGCAGGATTTACTCGAATCATTCTTGGGACATTTAAAATGTCATCTGGGGAGTCATCTCTCATTAAAAGCACGACAGAATAAAGAATAGCTAAAGGCAAAGACGGTGGCCTTAGGCTGAACTTTTACCTTGGCGTGACATCACCTGTGAGCATCCCCATTTGCCTGAAGATGTTTATACCCCCGAGAGCTTTAAGGAAACGCTGCTGATTCTTATTTGTACATGTGAGAGTGTTTCCCAAAACAGATTCTGTTCTTGTGATTTCATTATTTTCTTTTTCTCATTCATATCCCAGCAGACAAAATCTTCTTTCATCTCAAGCAGAGCGGGCACAATTTCAGACAGGATTTTAGCAACAAATATTTACTATCGCTTTGCAAATGTCACCCCGGCGACAAATCCCAATAAATTGTAGTTAAAAAAGATTATTTTTTATCGCCTTGAGCAAATTTGTTTTCCAGATGAATCGAAGAATTGAATTCAATAACAGGAGGTTGTAGATAGTGATCTAATTATTAATGCCTGAGGTGTTTTATTGAGTAGTTTTAGCAGGGTGGCTCAGTCCAGATTTTTATTATACAGCAACTTATTCTTG
The DNA here is from genome assembly GCA_037974645.1 of Hollardia meadi. Taxonomy (NCBI): domain Eukaryota; kingdom Metazoa; phylum Chordata; class Actinopteri; order Tetraodontiformes; family Triacanthodidae; genus Hollardia; species Hollardia meadi. Next base: position 4,617 of record JBBPCS010012056.1, on the reverse strand, counting down.
TCAGACATATTACTAAAGAAAGAAAGAGGGCCCTCAAACACAGACAGTTAATGGCTTCAAAAGGTTTATGCTGATGCGTCTTCTGATAAATAAGGAAAAATAACAAGGTGTTGATTACGTGTTATTACATCATCACCACAAAACTGTCGGGTGGAATGATGTAAAGTATGAGGTATTCATTGAATGCCATGCGCTAAAGACCAGAGCCCAAACAGAACCATTGTTGTTAACATTTCTATTCTGGCCTCTCTCCATTGGCTCCCTGTTCGATTTGGAATTGATTTTAAGATTTGATTGATCACTTTAAAGCTTGTCAGGGTCTGCTGTCCTTTTGTTGCTTGCTTTTTAAATCTTTGGCCTCCTTGTTTTAACTTTATCTTCATTCTTTAAACCTTGTCTCGTTTGGCCTGACTGTTTGACTCCCTGAGTATCCTGCTCTCGCTTTGTCCGTCAAACCTTGTAAGTTTGTAAACTTTGTTTTCAAAGGTGCTATGAATGAAGTTCATTATATTATATCATACTCAACACTGTATCGTCATCTTGAAACTGAAAGACTTTACATAAATTGAGGAGGATTTTTGCTGTGAAATTGAGATGATCAATGTCATTCACTTCACCTGTCAGTGGTTTTAATGTCGTGGCTGATTGGTAGACCAGTGTCAACAAAAGACATCTGAAAATACACCATCTCATCAGTCCAGGATACTCTGAATTGTACTGACTCTGTCCTTGCACAGTGAGACAAGAAGGATGAGGTCACGTACGATTCCCAGGTGAAACCATTACAGGCAGAATGCATTTGTACAATAGAGTGACAGAGGGAGAAGTCTAAAGGAACTGAAGAGGTACCAGAAAGGTATATTCTGAAACCTTTAAAAGAGGGGTTTGTCCATATATCATTCAGATATTTTCTATATTCCATTATTAATTTAATTGTATTATGTACTGTATATATTACAACATTACATTATTACATTTATATGACATTTGATTTCTAATGAAATGTTAAAAATAGATTTTTTTTCATGGCTGTTGACAGTATTTTCTGATTTATGGAAAAAATTTAAGTGTTATCCAAAATTCCCTCCGTAAAAACCTTTGCATTTTCAGTTTGTTGACATATTAGAGTCAAAGTAATCAATTGGGGAAGTTTCATGGTGATATCTAGTCAAGTCTTTTATTTTGCCAGTGAACCATAACAATCCTTTATTCATGATTGTTTCTGCATTTGTAGGCAGTCATCTATTCACTCCCCCATTCTTGTCGACTTGGCAAGGGACGTGGCAAACTATTTTGCAGACAACTGCAGGGAAGGCGGTGGAGTTGAGCAACATCAAGGTGTTGCAATGAGATGTCAGAAGACTCAGTGAGGTTGATATGCTGTCGTGGGGAGAAATAAGAGAAATCTCTGGGAGCCGATCGGATCGGTCTCGAGCTGCATAACCCCAAGAATCAGCTTAAAGAAAGAAAGAAAGAAAGAATGTCAGAGCTGGCAAACTTTACATCGAAGTAGAATCTCCCCCCCTCAGATGTTTTTCTCCTGAAAGGCCACAAGTTGTTTCTCCTGTTGGAAAGAAAAGAAAGTTGCAAAAGATTTCTCAACTATTGAAAAAAGAAACAGAATGCACACAGTGAAATTAAACCTGATCACTCTCCATGAGATTAGATATTGATTTGTCTTAAACTTGTCTTACTGACTATAAAGAGATCTCTCTCTCTCCATGATTAGATATTTATACGTAATACTGTTATTTCCTTTTCCCCTGTGCACACCAAGAATCTGACCTGGGCTTATGGTGGTGTTTTCTAGCATTTTTAGATTTGTCTGTGCACCATAATCTTTTAACCACTGTATGTAGGTTTCACTAAATTTAGCCAGACACTGATTGCCTTTGGGTCTGCAGTTCTGTTCCCTGTGACAGAGTCTGATGGAGGACTTCAGCACGGCCCTGTGACCCTGGAGCTCTCCACTGTTTAAATCTCATTTCTGCAGCCTGGTAGAGAAGGGCTTACTCTCGAGAAAGTAGTAATAACCACAGAATGAGGGGAGTCAGGTGCCTTGAGAAGTTGATGGACAGCACATGCATTCGTGCTGAAGAGCCCAAACTGGATGACACTACAGCAGGAGCTCAAGAACATGGCAAAGCATGGATGGGAGATAAGTGTGTAAAAGGTATCCTGTAATAGAAAACACTGCAACAATACACATAACTTCACTGAGGTGATTGATTGACGAACTGATCAACAAATATTTGATTGCACCGCATTATTTGAGCTACTATATGCAAAGAAGCACCCTAATGCTGAATGCACCTTCCCTTCAGCTGTTTGCATACCATGAGTCATGAACCATTTTGGCAGGTAATTCTAAGAGACCTTAGGTCCATACATTTCTCATATGATTCATTTTTCCTGCAGCAGCGCAGTGTCTAAACAAAACAAATTACTCTCCTTCAAAATGGAACTTTTTTTTTTTTATGCAGCTCAGTTCATGAAATCAAAGCAGGCCCCGGTTTGGTTTCCTGTCTCCACTGACTAAAAGGTGAAAATAAAAAGCACATTACTTTGTTTTGTTCATTCGTGAGATGTTTAATTGGAGAGCAACATTAAGGCTTGGACTAGTTTCATAGCAGCGGGGATACATCTCTGCTGTCTACGGCCATTTTGGATTTCATTTAGTAGTACAGACAAATTATAATTTTATATATATAGTTTTTTCCTGTAAATTTGAACGACAACCCATCAACTGAATTGAAAATTGTCAGTGAAAGAGGCGGATTAACCTGTGCTGATAGGACGTTTTACAAATTATTTATTTACAATTATTATTTATAACATTTATCCAGTTTTCCAATACAGTCAAAACTGACAGTCATTTTAATTATTTTTATTTTTTTATTTATTTATTTTTTTGGGGGGGGGGCTGCTTTTGACCAGCTGTTTAAATTTTTTGAAAATATTTGACACAAATCAGATTTCACATGAGTTTGACACTACCCAGCTTTGGCCATCTGGCATCACTGTTGTAATCCAATTAAAAAAAAATTATTTATTTTTGGATTGCATTACAGACAACAAGTTTGTTGTCAGAGTACTTTGTCCGACAGTTGTGGCGATCATTAAAAGTTACCCTGAAGAGAGGCAACTTTTTGACCTTGGTCTAGTTTATTAACAGGAACAACGATCTTTCCTTAAACAAAATACTTTTGTCCCCTAAACACAATTATAGACAAGAGTGTGGATGCTGTTGCCGTCCACCTCTGGTGATATTGGACCCCGCGAATTGCTTCATTTCAGGGCCATTTCTGAAGAGTTTGGGGCCCTGAATGAAACCACCTCCACCTCTCTGCTAGAGCAGACAGACAGACGGCAGGCAGGGCTGATGAATGAGACCGCAGTGGGTTGAAGAGGTGCTCAATACACCTGCGTCATATGAACTGTATGAAAGCAGTATAAACATCCGGAGATACAACTCTTTGTGGTCGCCGTACGTCAGAATATGAACGTGCGTATCGCCTATCATTGAGTTAAAAAAAGAACAAGGAAAAGATTAAGAACAAGTCTTTCCGACTTCAGAGGGTTAAACCTCAAGCTGCTGTCAAGGTATATTCCATCTGTTACTTTATTTTACCAAAGGGAAAGTGGCAACGGAGGAATTGTCCTTCACACGAGCCTGATCTCATTTCACAGTGAGTGTCAAACTGACACAGTGTGCTTGTCTCTCTGCACAGTCTAGTGTTACCAAGAAAGTCAGAAGTGCACGTTTTTCAATTCAGTGAAAGAAAAAATATGTTTTTTAAAAGTGTAAATCAGTGTGACATGCTGTCTGTTCAACGTATCCTCAGCATAGAGGGCGAATTATGAAGGCTTTGGGAAATAAAACACCCAGTGCTGAGTGACTGCCTCTTAATTAACCTGAAAAATTTACATTCTTGATTATTTCATTTATTGCAGCTGGCTAGATGAGAAAAAAACATTAAAAAAAACTATAAAAAAAACAAACTACAAGGACACCTGTCAGCACTTTTGGAGGCTGAGCCTTTGTTTCTCTTTGCTGTCTTCAATACTGTCAAGAAAATTTCCCCCTCACTCACCAGCACAGTTTCAGCACACACTAACCTTGATTAATATCCTCGAGCTGTTGTTGTAATTTCGTTTGCTTATTTATTTACATAAAAAGAGATGCAGAGATACGGTGCATGGGTTTGAATGGCAGGCGATAGAGAGAGTGCTTCCACAAAAGGCTATCTGCGATTGGGAACCAATTTTCTCCCAACCTGTGTAGTTTACAGAATAAGTAATAAAGGACATCCAGGTGGCTTTTCACATCTCAGAGACAATAAAGGGGAAACAAAAAGCCAAAATGCAGTTGCTGTCTGATAAACTACCCAAAATTCAAAGAAAAGACATACCAGTGCTGGCAAAGGTTGAAATCTGATGAAAATTGTATTTTGCTTTATTTTAGGCAACGCAAATTCCTGGATGAGTTTTAATAACTTGTAAATAATATCCAGGAAATGTAATCAATTTGCATGTGGATGCACTTTGTGTATAAGTCTCTCTCTCTCTCTCTCTCTCTCTCTCTCTCTCTCTCTCTCTCTCTCTCTCTCTCTCTCT
>JBBPCS010012038.1:17632-29343 GCA_037974645.1 Hollardia meadi | reverse complement strand
CTCTCTCTCTCTCTCTCTCTCTCTCTCTCTCTCTCTATCTATCTATCTATCTATCTATCTATCTATCTATCTATCTACTAAACAACATTCTGCCGACAACAGCTCACTCTCTTCATTGTACAGGGCCTTTACAAAACAAAAATAGTGGTAGTAGTTTTACTTAGAAATATACCTACTGGAACCATTTTCATGGCCCTTTATCTGATGTACAATCAACAATCAATCAACAAACTAACCTCATTACCTGTCAACTGTCAATTCTGTCCAATTAAAGTCATTCTCTAAAGTAAAACAAAATGTATTGCTTGTTTAATTAGTTCACATATACTCAGGAACTTGTGTACACCTTTATCATTTAAACTGAATGTCACGTGTGTACATTTTGTGAAATACTCAATTTGAAGTAAAAATGATTTATTTTGATGTCCATTATTTTGAAACAAGTTCTTCTTACAAGCAGGCCTGCGTCACAAAAATGAGCTCCTGTTTATTCACCAGCCATTTATATATTATGAGCCTTTCATTAATGTGTGCCATATAAACCTCATTAAAGGGCTATGTTCATACATTGTGCACAATCAAAACGACTAACTGGATTTCCTGCCAAAACACTGCCATCCATTTACTCTGCGCGGTAATTACTAACCTTTGTGATTACAATAACGCAATGCATGGAAACAAAGTAGGCAATTTGAGACACTGTAATGCTCAACAGAAGTGCCGATCTACACGATCTCTGCGTTATAAGAAACAGCCTATTGTCATATTAGAAAAAGGGAAGTGAACTGAGAGAAGAGGCTGGGGCTCTGGGGGAAGAAGGGAAGAATGTTGGTGGAGTGATTCATCTGTGAAATGTGAAGCATAACAAAGCTAGGTGGGTATGGGCTCTTTAATGAACCCGCACTATAAAGAGAAAAAAACTGTTTTCACTGATGCACACAGAGCAGCATCTTCAAAAGCAAATCCATTCCATGATGTTTGAATGGACTGATTAGGCCGCGCTCAATTAATACTATTAATTGCTATGTAATACTGCTCACATAAAAGCCTTGAATGGTAGGATAAAATAGAGTCTTTGCAGCTTAGGTTGGGACTCTTGTCAGCTGCTTTCCTTGCTGTGATTATATCTAATCACATTAAATGCTGCAAGTATCTCCAGATCTTGCCTTCTTTTGGGTGTGAGAGAGAGACAAACAGGCTTTGCAGCTTTATGTAACATTGCTCTCAGCTGTACTCTTCTAAATCCTTTAAATGTAAATGAAAAAAAAAAGTAAGCCTTCCAGATCACACAGTATTATTTGCATTCCAAGTAGGGTGGATAAAAAGTGACATGTCTTACTCGTGTCAGCAGCGTGGTGTCCGAAAAATGTAAGGCAGTGTGCATCACTTTTGATCTGTACCTTCAGACTGAATGTAAGAAGCTATATATAGACATGATTCCAGTTTCCCTCCACTCTCATTGAAGGAGATATATGTATCCTTGTAGCTGTAAATGCCTTTTGATGGGCAGGCTGAAAAAGTGGATACAAACGACTTCGCTGGAGGTAAAACAGTTAGAGAAAGCGATGCCAGGCAACCTAAAGTTGTCAGTCGTCAGGAGAGTGATAAATGATGCCATGCCACCTGTGTAAAGCGCCACAGTTCTGGAGAGCTGTCTTTTGATTTATGTCCTGGCGTGTTCCTTAAATGACATTTTGTTTCTTTCATCAATATCATAAAAGGTGTTTAATGAGGACAGCATGCATGAAGCAACTGCTGACAGTGCATAAGGTCCGCTGGGGTGTGAAGAGTGCACTGCTGAAAGCAGGTATGTTTATTGTTTACTCCAAACAGCAGTAAAATGATGCAATACCCCCCGTTGGACCAATCAGTAAAAATATGCCTCATCCTGCGAATTGTAAAATGTGAAATGTTGACCTTTAATTTTGCCCATCAGGCCAATCAGTGTAATTCTTCCGTTAAATGTCGGAACGCCGTGCCGAAATGCATAATCAAAACCCATCACCTTTTATCAAGAGTGAACAGGAGGTATTTGTGTTGAATATGCCTCAGTTTGTTGTTTTCAAGTGTCAACGCATATAATTTGAAATGTGCAGATTTTAGCATCCCCGAGGGGGTTATATAAAAATCTAATTTAACTGGGATTGTCTCATTTTACTGCTTGAGAGTATTCATCAACGGCTGCGAGGTGTCTTGCACATGTGTGTGTTTATATTAAACTTGAAACATGACCGCATGAACTTAGGATAACCAAAATGGCTTTTTTTTCTTACTGTAGATGAACTTAGAACTTCAATTCACTCAAATTACTATTTTAGGCATACTTCTTACACATTTAAACCTGGAGTGCAGGACTTTTTTCATATAAGCTAACGTCTGTTACCTTCAGGGAGTTCACACAGGGAGCTTTTTATTCAGGGAAGTTTCAGTGACAGCAATGCTTTCTTTTTCAAGAATTTTCAAATGTCGAATTTAGTACTGTTTTTGTACAAGGATCTTAAGTCTCAGTGTACACTGGTGTATCAGGCACAACCTGAATCAAAAGGAACATCTGTTTTAATTTTTTTTGGTTAAATATTCATTCAATAATTACAGACTTTCTTTGCATATGGTGCAATATCGCAGCCACCAACCAGAAACACACAGTCAGAAAGATGGCATGCACCAACTTCAGCTCTGCACTAAAGGATGTCTGCAGCAATGACTTCTAGTATTTTCTTATTTCATTGTTGTAGCACTGAATGTTGCTAGTCATAGAAGCGATTTCATACTAATATAAATTTAGCATTTCTGATTGTCATAATGTACCTATTAGTTTTCTAATTAATGAGCATTGCCCCACCTGAAGAGAAGGGAATCATTGGCTGTTTCTGTTGTGAGACACTGTTCTCTGGCAGCTGGTTAAAGTCACCCTGGGAAATCACTGACTGAGGTAAAAGTTGATGAGGCAAGTTGAAACAAAAATGGGCAGAGCAAAAAAAAAAGAAAATTACCACATTTCATCACAAATTGAACATCGCAAATTGATGATGTGAAAGAGCATCCGAGGATGGATTTTCCCTTTTACTGTAAGATTCTGTTGTAATGAAAGGGAGAGAGACGAGACAGCAGGAGATACAGAGACAAAATAAGTCCTTGTCAATCTAATTGCCACCAACAAAATAAAACAACTCCTCCTCCCCTAGTCACCTTGTCTCTACAAACCTCCACTGCTTAAAGCGCAGCAGCACTTTAACATGAATTAATCACCTCCATTTTTTTTCTACCAACCACTCACCATGGCCAGCTTAAATAATTGAGATAAAAACGCAAATAAACCCTCCAATGCCCAACGTGAGTTGTAGGCATATTGCTACAAACCACTATTTGCTACTAAAAATACTAAAAACAGTACCAATGAGCTGCCGTTCCAGAGAAAAGGCTGTAGAGAGGGAGCTTTTGTGCTCTTTAGTTGAGGCCACACGCCCAGTGCCTCAGGGGCTGTTGGATCAGGTTTTGGTTTTCCTCCTCATACTGGAGGCTATTCACCCTTTCACTGACTTTAGAGGTTACTTCTACTGCATCAGTGTGGGTGGAGGTTTTTGCAAAAAAAATAAAATAAAATCACAGCTTTTTGCTAAAAGAAGAAGATTTTCATCAAGAATCATTGTTTCAATACTACTGATTGACACGATGTGACTGATATTACTGACTTTTGATTGCAATAGGCTTGTGGGCAAGACTAGCATCTAATGGCTGAAGTTTATATGATTTTAATTTCTCTTGATTTAAATGTCATAGAATCTCTCAGTCATTTTAAATACATTTGCATCCTCTATCCATGTTTTTTGTGGATGATGCCTATTGCTTCATACACATATACATGTATATAGAAAAAACTTTTTTTTTCCTGTGGAGAAACACGGGTTTGTTCCTTTAGCAAAAAATAATTTCCAGTCTACATGGTGAAACTCTAACCAGACATACACTGTATCAGTGCCATCTCCAGTTCTATTCATACTGTATAGCTTAAAGGATAATAGGGATAATACAACTTTTTTCAATACCACCATTATTACCAGGGAATGTAAATCCACATTTCCGACCAACATCACAGACTCCTATTGTTGTCTAAAATCCATTAAAAGCTGCCTACAGAGACATACTGCTGTCTGTACTCTCGCAATCTGTCATGCTGAAAACACATGAAAGGTATTTTTGTCTTGCACCATGACTTTAAAATCTCTGCAGTTGTATCGCAACTGGCTCTATTCTGCAGTAATTAATTTTTGACAACAATGGAAGTCTTTCACTGGCAGGACTGCAGTTGAAGAGGAAGTACCAGCTTCTGACCACGGAAAATACAGTACATTAGTGAGTTTTTTTTTCCATTAGCAACAATAAAAAACAGGAAAAAACGACATGGCTCTTATTTGCAAATCAAAAGTTTTTAACTTTTGGTTAAGATATCATCTTTGTGCAGCCAACAATCCATATCCTGTAAATGTTTATGCCTTCAAAGGTGGTCTGCAGTAAATAGTAAAAGGTCCTGTCCTTTCACGACACTACAAAAGCATTGGTGGACTCTGGCTTCTGGGAGTATGCACAAAGCCTGTGGTATCTGCAATGCCGATCTCCTTTGTAATGGACTTGTGAAAGTGCAACGTCAGGCAGGCGTATGAGGCAATGGGTGGCGGTGTTTAAGACTCCTTTTAGTCCACTTAATGGCCTTTCACCCCTCGAGACCTCCCAACATTTTTGATGGTGGATTTTTGCTTGCACAATGTGCAAAGGTTAATGTAGCAGGTGGTGGACTGAAAGTATGATTTGACATTATACATAGATATGGAATGGGGATAAGAGACAGAAAGCAAAGCCATCGTCGAGAGGAGAGTATAAAAACCGAAGGACAGATCGTGAAAGGTTGTATAGTTAACGCTTTCCATTGTTTCGGCTCATGATAGCGTTAATGTGAATCTTAATGAGAAACATTTGTAAATTCAAACTTTGGCGATCAAGCCATGAGATGGCCAAGCATTAAAAAAAAGATGGACCAAAAGAAAGTTAATGTGCCCTGATAAGCTGATAAGAGAATAAAGGAGAAAGAGGTGAATAGAGTGCATTCTTCTAACAACCCGCTGCTCTAACAGTCACTGTTAATGATCCATTGAGAAGAGCCGTGAACCCACGATTGCCTCAAAGTGGCATAGTGACTAATAGCAGGTCTGCAGTCACACTATAAAGGTCTCAGGTGTAAATATGTGTAAGGACAAGCATGCTCAGAGCAACACAAAAAGAGTGTAACCTTATATAACCAAAACCTACAGTCTCCAAGAACAACCAGTATATATCTGTTTACTTCCTAAATTATAAAGGAAAGCTGTGTCCATTGTTTTGAAACATAATAATGCTGTTGGCTATATTTTGTCCCCGAGGAGAATGATTCAGTGTTTGGAATGTTCATTTTGTGTCCAAATGTTTTGATGTGATATTTTGTTTTATTCATATATATATATCCTGTTATAACAGAGCGTCTAAGACCCAAAATGCAAACACACACACAGGAGTCTAGGGATGGAGTGAAAAAAGGAACAGAGTTTATTTTAATTGTGCAAGATGAGGAGGATATCCGAGTCAGAGGTTTCAGGTGGAAGGAGTAGTCCAGAGAAGGTCGGATAGGTGGCGATGACTGGGTGAATCCGGTGTTGAGCAGACGAAGACAAAGGCTGGCGGAACGTGGCGGAAAGTGGCAGATGAATCCTGGCAGGTACTAGGAGCAGGCAAAGAAAAACACACACTGGTAAGTCTTCAGGCAAATACTAGCAAAAAAGCACAATCTAGAGAATTTCTAGGAAGTAGGCCGTGACGTTTGTAACACATGAGTGACTGAACGATCTGGCGAAGTCTGGAAGGTTGAGCCGGGGTTATATGCTGTGCAGGTGAGTAGATTGGGTGGATGGGTTGCAGGTGCGCCAGGTGAATTGATGGGAGAGAGGAATCCGGAAGCCACGACCAGCACAGACACCAACGAACACAGACAACACACACAAGGGGAGGGAGACACAGGGAAAACATGGGGGAAGGGAAATAGCACTGACCATGACATATCCAGCCGTTCAAAACATATATTTTTTATAAAGAAGCGCAACTTCACATCTTAAGCAGTACATTAAAAAAAAAAAAAAAAGATTGGCAATGCAGGAGCTTCTATGTAATATGAAAACAGTTTTGACCAAATAAATACATTTTGCAGATGAATTATCCCCTACACAGAGAGCTATGATTGAAAACAATGGAAAAAGCTAATAAATAGACTTAAAATCAACTTAATGTGTCAATCTAATATATTTAAAACATATAATTAAAATTATGTTTCTTACTCACTTAAGTCTTGCTTGTAAAATGATCTCACTGTCAGCAGAACAATGCACACTAAGGCACCGATTTAATTCCTTGAAAGTTCTGTCATTCTCACACTTATAAGGGACAATTTTTAAAAGTAAAAATTGCTTGAACTTCATTATTCTAGAACAAAAGTAGAAGTTAAAACACATCAGCAGCAGATTAAATATGCTACTTGGCTAAAGTTACCAAACCACAGTGAGCAAGAGCATTAAACGACAAATCAATCCTATCGTTAAAAATATATAAACTCACCACTGACGGTTTCAAAGATCTGCCAGTTGTTGTAGAAAAGTTGTTAACCAACATGCCCAGCATCTCTTCTGTCCGAGGAGCCGAACAATAAACACCTGCTGTTGTTGGGCTCTTCTGGCTGCGCTGGTTAAAGTGTTGAAGGTCCAGGCAGGCCAACGGAGATGTGGACGTGACGGATGTAACATTGTTAACGATGAAATTCAGTTTTGCTTTACTGTATTTAACGTTCTGATGCACTGGTAGCTCATACATTTGACATGTATATAATAAATCAGGTAATGTACAATTATTCTGGTCTGGAATCTAACGTCAGTCCAAGCCTATCTCTATTCACTCAGTTCACAACAGACCACATACTGTTGGGTTGGCATTTCCTCAGAGCTCAGACTGGACTTTCATAAAAAACATGATAACGTTTTTTAAAACGGAGAATCAACTAGAGGGTGGCCCTGCTAGTAACTTTTTCTAGCACCAACCACATCCCTAGCTCGTGAAGACATATGTAATTGTACAGCATTTAGCAGCACTTTCCTCCCGGGTTTTTTTCCTTTATAGTGCGCTCCCATGCTCTCAGCTCTACCTCTTCTCTTGCTCTTGTTTTTCTCCTGATTTTTTCTCCACACTGCTGCTCATCCATGCGCACTCACACTCCACACGCTGACTGAACGTTGTGTTGATGTGTATGTGCACGCGACCAATCGCGCGTGATGACAGGCAGAGATCATACCATCGGTTTAAAGCAGGCAGAGGGGCTGACGGTCTACAGTTCTGAGGGATTGACTGTTGTTCTCTCTTTTGGGGGCCCTTCTTCCGGCGCCCTTGCCTGGCTCATGTTGCCTTGAGTCAATAATAACCTCAAGCAGAAATAAGGAGCGTGCTACAGAGGTCTAGTAAGCTCTTTTCTAACTCCATGCCTCCAGATCTTTTCATTTTAAAACTTGTAGTCCTCAGCCCCATACGATGGTGATTCAAGTGTCATCTCTTCAAGCAAATTATCACTTCACGTCGCTCCCTCCGAAGTCACAAAAACATTTTCCACACATGCAGTAATACTCCCCAAGACCTGTAAACATTGACATCTACTATGTCAATGACTCCTAAGGGCACTTGTACTCGCAGGGGGTACTGGGAGTAATGTAATACACAATTCAAGTGATCAGTTATTTAGTTACATTTTCAAAGAAGCAATAAATGATTGAAATGAAGACATTTGGAATATTATTGGTGGTGTTGCTGAAAGGACACTTGAGTTCATCGGACTGGGCTCTGGGGGTACGAATCTGAAAATCTTGGTGACCTCAAATGGTAGTATCAAAATGACACTATCGTAGAGAGCAAAGCAAGCCACTTGACTCCCCTTTCATATGTAGTACTGATTCTTGGAACATGACATGGTGTCATTTATTTGAAAACATGTAGCATAAAAAGATATTTAATCCCTTTTATGCATCAAAGTGACAGCAGCTTTATGTCAGAACTGGGCACGCAGAGTTACAGATGAGACTAATTATCAGTCTCTGTGGAATTAAAATCTGAATGTTTTCCTGAACATCTGCAAGGTGTTGCCAGTGTAATTGACACTTGAGAAATGAAATGTTGTATTTATGTCACCTTGAGACATGAGATATGAGAAAAAGCCAGAGTGGACCACCAGTGTATCTAAATGTAAATATGTCCATATCGAATCCATGTGTTCATACATTTATGTATGTTTTCAAGGTCACTTGCAAGCCAGGCTTAAGCTGTGTGACTGAGCAGAAGGAATTCTGACGGCAGTATTTTGTCACTTTAACTAATTCCAGCTCTACTGTCATGCTTAAACACCTTTTCCATGCACCTTCCCTTCCTTCTGGAAACACTTCAGAAGGAAGAACAGAGAGCCATAGATGGAATACATTTGAATTTGCTCCTTTATTTCTTTTAAATCCACTAATCTGAAGTGGTACCCTCATATAATGCAGTTTTATTTTTCTCCTGACTGAAGTGTAGAAATGAGCATTTGCTGAGCTGCATTTCAATGTGGCCTCTTGCGTATTCTTACCATCTACGTTTTGATACTTCTTTCTTTTATAATGAATCTATTATGGAGCTGGGCGGTGGTGCGGTGGTTAGCACTGTCGCCTACAGAAAAAATACAGTACGTTAGTTAGTTTTCAGGTCCTGGGGTTGATTCCCGCCCAGGTCGGGAGTGGAGTTTGCATGTTCCCGTGTCTGCGTGGGTTCCCCCCTCCCTGCAAGTTAGGTCAATTGGTGACTCTAAATTGCCGGTAGCTGTAAGAGTGTGAATGTGAGTGTCTATGGTTGTTTGTCTCTATATGTCAGCTCTGTGATGAACTGGTGACCTGTCCAGGGAGTACCCCGCCTCTTACCCGATGTCAGCTCGGAAAGGCTCCAGACCCCCGCGACCCTGCAAAGGATAAACAGTGGTAGATAATGGATGGATATCATTGAGCCCTTAGTGTTCAGTGAAGAAAACCAGTCTTAGAAGTTCTGATAATGGGTATTTTCTTCTATTTGTGAATGCCAGTTTGTCCGATTTAGCTGCTACTGGTCAACACATTCACACTGCAGATTATTTTTTCTTCACTTTGGTCATATAAAATGTTTGTGTATGCATCTCTGTGAATAAATAAAAAATGTCAAGGTCGTGTTGTTAACCTCACATCCGTTTACTCCGTTCACACTGTACAACTCCAAACATCGAAAGCTGGCTTTGCTTACTCTGAGTGATAAGGACCCTTTTCATCTTTGTCAACATATGAGCTAAGTCAGGCGAAACAGCATGCTGTGAGTGTGCTGCCAAAGCTTGCCGAGTGGATAAGTCACATATGGTAAACTCTTGTCCTCTCGTTTCTCCTTGTCTCTATGGAGTAAAAATACTACAACCCTCTGAATGCTGCCCTACTGCCCTCACAGCAGCACTTTGTGACAGTATCAGTGCTGTTTGCAACAAAGTCAGAAAAGAAAAATCAAGGCCTCTGTTAACAGTCCTTGATAGTTACAGTACAGGAAATGAAATATGGCAGTGGAAAATGTCTCCCTTAGCTGTTAGCAGAAGCAAAATCAGAATCAAGGGCTCTTCCACATTAATTACCCAGCATTCAGAGCTACTCAGTGCAGCACTCAGAGCTACTCAGCGCAGCATATAATTTAAGCATCCAGGTCTTTCAGGATTTTTTTTTTCGTGACGGTTTGCCCACTCCAACACCCATCCCCAATTTATGACCCAGAGTTACAGTTGGCGGGGTGACTTTCCATCTTTATCACCTCCCCATCAAACAGGAGCCCCCCTGCAGGCCCAGGCTCTTTGAAACTTGACGTCTGTGCCCAGTTTTAGCTGTCCCGATGGCCAAGTGGTGTTGCTGGGGCTGGACATGCAGCCTCCAGCCCTTGGGCAGCCGATGGCTCTGATGCACTGCTGCGGGTCTGGCTGAATGTGGATCTCAGTGTGGAATCCCTCTCTGATCTTTCCCACTGTAGTTGGGAGTAGTAGACACACATAAGAACATTTATGTTATTCTTAAGGCTCCTAGCCTCAAACAAACTTTTCAAAACAGAGCATGGCTTGCGTTCATCAAATACACAATGGGTTCACTTTACAGATCCTTATGGCAAAACTCTTTCTCTCCAAGGCAACGTATGGAGCAAGTCAGACTTCTTGCGAAAGTTTCTCTCTCTGTTTCTCTTTGACCTCTGTTTGTCCTGGCATTTACTTTGCCCATATGCAGAGAAAGCAGCCAAAACACAATGCCAGCGAGATGCTGAATTAATGATGCAAGAAACTCTGGCCTGAGCTACAAGCCTACCACAGTGGACACAGCACGGACAGATTGTCACATGTAGACCCAGCCACCGTATCCATGGCTCAACAAATGCTGTCATATTTCATACCTCAGCAAGTGAGGCCTTATGGCTTATCTGGCAATGCAGGCTTTTCATTTCACTGAATTAATTCCCCCAGTTGCCTTTTGTTTTGCAGTGTGCTCACATATTCATTTATTCACAATGGAATGTGTATCGTGGTAAGCGGATGCCTCATCATTGTCATTCAGCTGGAGACAGAGCACATACTTAACAAGCAAAAGCTCATTAGATTAATTTTGTTTCCCTTTTTTTTCAAGCACGCCACTCTCTCCCCATCCAGTTGTGAAATATGAACAGAAAATGACTCTGTGATGCACCATATCATGGCTTTTGAGCTGACACCATGTCAGCAATAATAATGGCATTACACTAAAGATTATGGAGTTGAGCCATTTGTTGCCATTGCAGAGCCCTCTTGTTGATGATCAGCCTTGCTGTAGCAATTGCACAAGTGGTTGTGTGGATTTTCCGCTCATATTTACTTTCCCCTTGTTGTATCCGTTAATCCATCAATCTTGTAATATTTTACAGTTGTAATGCCTGTAGGGAGCAACCTAGATGTTGTTTTCTCCAACAACTTCTATACTTCTGTGTGTTCTAGTTGATGTCCTTGTGTTATCATGCAGACTGAGGTCAGTCAACCTGCAGAGAAACCTAATCAGCTGCTATTTCATACTTCATTCATTCTCTACCATCTCATAATCAAAGATGACCGACAGCAGAAAATGAATAACCTTGCTCTGTGGCCCACAATTTATTTCACACCTACATCCCAATGCAACACCTGCAATAAGTGCTGCTGACACCCCCCATTAATCTTATCATCCTTCTTACTGTCACACATGAGTAAGACTTTGAAGACATGTTACCCCCTGTCATGTGAATGGAGAAACAAGAAAAACTCACACTTCTAAGTGCCAAGACTCATCCTCATCACACTCAGCTGCAAAATGGGACTAGTACACATTGAAGATCAAAGTCCAGTTAAGCCAGAAGTGCAGCATCACCTGCAATCAACTCAATCCAAATGTCACTGAACAGGACACTCTGTAGGGTGAACCTTTAGACCTTGTCCAGTAAACTCAGCTCTTATCTTACAGCGTCCAAAGAATGTTCACTGTCTTAAGCCTTTTATAAATCTACAAATCACATGTTGTCAGATTGCGAGCACATTCCCGTGGGGGGGGGGGGGGGGGGGGGGGGGGGGGGGG
>JBBPCS010012038.1:0-17622 GCA_037974645.1 Hollardia meadi | reverse complement strand
TTCCCAGGCCCCCCCCCCCCCCCCCCCCATCATCTGTAATAGGCTTGCAGTAAAAACTGGTCCACTGTGTACAGTATGAATTGTCATGGAAGCAGCTGTTTTGACTCATATAGGAGCATCCCAAAGGGTTTTTGGTGTGGCAATATATACTATAATCCACTCCAGATTGGTCTGGGTCTTTTCTTGGTCTCCTCTCTGTCAGTCGTCTCACAGTCAGACATGCTCTCCAAACAAAGGCCCTGTTAGGCTTTCTAATCAGATGCCTGAACCACCTCAACTGATGCTTTTTTAATGCTAAGGAGCATTAAACACACACACACACACCCTCTCCACACACACACCCTCTCCCAAGGATCAATCTTATCCTCTCAGTCACTAACCAGAGTTTGTGGCGGTAAGTAAGGGGTAGAATATAGATCACCAGGGGGATTTAGAGCTCTGCTCTTTTTTACTGCAAACTTTGTCTGGTACAATGTCTGCATGACTGCAGTTGCAGCACCAATCCTCCAACTGTGTTTCATCAAATGCTCCATTTTACCTTCATTCGTGAAAAAGATATCCTCCTTGGTCCCCTTGGACCATCACCTGTGTGTGCAAGGCAATGGCATAGCCTCTAAAATCCAAATGTCATTTGCAGAGTTTGCCATTTTCCCAACTTCAAAGCCAGTTTCTCTCCCTTTAAGATGTGTAGCTGTGTGCTGCTGATCTTGATTGCAGGCTCACCTAACATGACACAGTTGTGCTCACTGATATAATGGAGCTTCTAAAATTTCTCCACAGAGGAAAGAGACTGCTGAGGTGGATACCGATGTATCAATCTCACACACATGGACTCTCAGAATCATATTCTAATTGCCTCCCTCATTAAAAAAACATGTGTTGCGTCTTGGTGATCTGCACCAGGTTCCATATTAAACTGGATTATTGCCGCTGCCACATATACAGGACAGTATATCATTCTTTTTTGTCAGGTCATTTGGTGACTACATGGTGAAAGTGAGATAGCACTGCCTGGTGGCATGCTATATGCTTTAAATGAATAAGCTTCATTATAGAGGTCTCGCTCCTCTGAACTTCAATTCCACTCAGTGTCCAGCCCCCCTCTGCTATAGTGCCTTGATCGTTAGAAAATTTAATTACAGCCCCTGAAAAAAAAAACCTGAATCAGATGGATTATCCACAGTAGCCATGACGCTTTGTTTCAGAGTGGGGGGCATCCAGGAAATTTGTGTTAAGCAGTGTTAAGGCTTGCTAGACTCCATTTAGAGACAGGATTTAGTCAAAAACGTTAAACAGGTCCATTTAATGTGCTGGAATATGGCCTTCAAAGCTATTGTACTGGATGAAAGTACCACATTAAGCATGGCAAACAAGCCCTTGTATAAAAGAGATATACTGTATGTTTTATAAAATGTGAGCATTTTACCACCTGAAAGGGCTGAAATATAAGCACACAAATACAGCTAAGCAACAATTGGACTTTGTATTAAAAAAAGAAATAAATAAAACCAAATGAATGTCATCCATGTTGGCACTTGGCATGAACTAAAGGTGTAAAGGCCAAATCCTGTTCGCCTCTGTTCATTCCCTTTGGCGCCTGTCTTGTCTCTGCTGGCTGGTGGTGATTATTTATCAGGCACAGTTCAAACTTTTTAATCTGAATTTGTTAGTCACTTCATTCCTTTTTGTTTCAGATTATTGACCTATTGACTGATTGCATTGTGTTGAAACCCTCATGGATGCCCTGCCCACCTTTTCTGAAGTGATACCAATATAATGTCTCATACCAGAGGTGGTGAGTAGGGTCACTATACCAGTCTTATTTTAGGGTGCAGCATGGTGAACCCTTTCTTTTTTTTTCTCTCTCTCTCTCCCTGGCAGCTCCAGTCTCTGATGCTGTCTTTAAGCAAAGGGTCTGTCTGCAATCCTCCAGGTGGCATTTTTATTTTTGCACTTTATAGCTTATTGCTCTCGCCACACTTGTATGATGCACACATGTCAAAAGAGATCTCTTTGTTACAGTCATTTAGTAAATTTTTTTTTTATTTATAAAAAAAGGTTTGTTATATAAACATGTAGACACATTCACCCACATGCTCAGAAAATGAAAGATATATGTTGTTAATAATGCATCTTACAGCTGAAGTGTTGAACGAGGTGTCAAGGAAATGCGTCATCATTGTCTGCAGGTTCAAATGTGTTTATGGATTATCTCACTTTCAAGTGTGCTTTTCTCAATCACAGTCTGACTGGTGTTTGAAATGCTGCTCAATATTTCATGCAGCCTTAGATCTTGGGAAGCACCCATTGTACTAAACTGCACAATCTGTACGATTCTTTCATCATAAATATAAGAACTGAACGGCTCTCTATTTTCACTTATCATTTGCCATGTGATGATGCACATTTGGCAGTGTATTTCAACTATTAAAACCTTTGTTTTGAAAATTTCTTCAATAATATTGAACTCAAGTCCAATTCACTTAAATTTAGCAGTTTGGAAATCCTCTTCTCAGCAAAAATTAGCCTTGCTGTTTCATCAGCGGCCTTGGCTATCCCAATTGTGGCACAAATCAAGGAGACATTTTAAGGGCTTGGAGGAAGACATTTCCTGCAGAGTGACAAATCAGGCCTCTGATGATGAGCCATTTGTTTCTCAAATATAGATGCGTTTTCATATCTATGCCATGTTTATGCTGAAACTTGACACAGATGACAGCCACATTTGCAGGCTTGCTGTTGAAGAACAGAGTGGGTTGTCACTCATTAAAAGTTACAAAAGACTTGTGTCTCAGGCTTCAAAGCTCTATTTGTCACATAAGATTCTGTTGATAGTACTCGTGTCTTTATGTGTCTTTCATCTGGTGTCTCAGGACATTTTCATTTTCTGTAATGTGTAGACAGAGTTTATGGCTGAGCATAGATGAGTGCTTTTGAATTGCAAAACCAGTCTTATTAAATCAGTTATCTTCTTTATTGTTCTTACTTGACAGCGCAGAGTTGCACTGAAGCGATTGCTATAACATCAGATCATTTTGTGTTAATATTGCTAAATTTGATCCAAGGTTATTCAGTTACTCGCCGAGTCTTCATGCCCTCCAGCCCCTCTAAAACATAGGACTTTTAGAGGGGCTTTAAAAGTTGATACACTGTAAGTGATACTTGATACTGGGTGTGATTAAAAGGAAAGATGTGTGTATGCATGTGTGGTACAAGCACCACTGTTGTATCCCTGTCTCCCACATACTGCACTCTTATGCAACTAATGTGCAATTGGAATTATTTTCAACAGCAAAATAGGCTGTACAGGAGGTGGTGTGATGTTTATACGGTGGTGCATGAGGTGATACAGCTGCAGGACTTAGGCCCAGATTTGTCTCATATCTCACTTTCAT
This sequence comes from Hollardia meadi, assembly GCA_037974645.1. Taxonomy (NCBI): domain Eukaryota; kingdom Metazoa; phylum Chordata; class Actinopteri; order Tetraodontiformes; family Triacanthodidae; genus Hollardia; species Hollardia meadi. The sequence goes on along the minus strand of JBBPCS010012038.1, from coordinate 14,227 downwards.
TTCACATTTCATCGCACCATTACAGTTCAACAACATCTTCTCTTGGTCAAGTGGTTTAGTTGGCTAACCTTAACCACATGCCTCAATGTTTCAAGGATAACAGCATAATCGTGCTCCTTTTTGACACAAGCAGGTATTGGGAAATTTAAAAATGACAACAGTGATTCATTTATGCATATTTTTTTAAAAAGGCAGTGAAAATTGTGCACATGCTGATTTTAGAAAAAAAGACTGTAGTTCCAACAGTTGTCACTCATACAGGAGTATAAATAACAAAGAGTATCAAGGTGTTTGACAGGGTTGGGAGCCTCCGCTTGCTGCACTTTGCAGCATCTCTCCTAAATTTCTTTTTGTTTGCAATCAGACACAAAGTTTGGTTGTTTTTTTCCTCCTTCTTTATTCTTCTTTTAACCCAGCAAATGTCAACCTCCCCATCTGTCTGTTTTACATATGCCAATTTTTTTTATAATCCCATATTGCAGCACAAGACCATATTTACCTTTTTCTGTTTTCTTCATTGTGAAGACTTAGGTTAGTGTCATGGTATACCCTCCTCTGCTTCTCTACATCTGTTACTCCCTGCATCCTGCCATTAGGATTCTGCTCACACTGGCCTGTCTAATTAGAGTGAGGCAGAGGAAAATAAAAACAAAGGCCTCTCCTTTTTTTTTCTCGCTTCCCTCCACATGTCCTCTCCCTCCTTCCAACGCCTCTAGTTTTCTCCCTCCGCCCTCGCACTCCAGTCAGCTGGATCACAGGGAGATAGTGCTAATTGATTTGTTAAAACCCACTCGAATTCTCATGGCAATTCGAAGACTTTTCTGTGACAATCGTAACAACCCAAAGTTTTATTTTTCGCATGACAGGAAGTGCCAATGGTGCAGCATCTCCTCCCTCTTTGTTCCTACCTATACCTGCCATGTGTGTGTGCGCAGTAGCTGAGATTGTGAGTTGATTGTAAGCTGAATTTATTTATTAATAATTTATTTGTTTGGAGTAGCCAGGCTAGTTGCTACATTTCCCTTTACAACACTGTGGTTTGCTTATACATATCAGGACCTCTATATATGTTGTCAACAATGAATCAATCTAAATAAATTATGCAGCACTTATTGATATCCCAGCAAATTATCAGTGTATGGTTCAAGGTATAGGAAGATATAGAACATGTTTATTTAATGCACAGCCATATAATTCTGTTGAGAAACCTATTCCCTCATATCTGCCTTTCTCTATTTCAGCTATCTATCTTTGTGTCTGTCTGTACTCTGTGCATTCTCCCTCTGCTATGGAGGATGATCAATATTTCAGTAAAGTGTCATTTCAGTTCCAGCCCTGTTTATTCCCCCTGTCTACATCAAGGATTTGAGATGAGCTGCCCCTGGTGCTTCTGCTCTTGCAGAAGCGTGTGCATACATGCACAGCAGTGGACAAATATGTATGGACACACACACACACACACACACCACTGACATAAATAAAGATGGACGACACGTCTCCACTCCCTCCCACAGTACAAAACTGAAGCCAAAATATCCCAGATACAAGCGCTGCCATCTTGCACTGGTGAGGTCATTTGGAGCCAGAGTCCGCGCAGTAGTGACTGGGCGGCAGAGTCGTGGTATTGAGATCCTGCCCATGCACCCGCCTGCCCAATCACGAGCAGGGCTCAGCTGTCAATTATGACATTTCACCCTGTTTTATAGCATCAAACAACTTATTAAAACCAAACTGATCAGAAAAATGAACAACTTAACATACATTAGCATGCTAAGAGCTACCTAAAACATCAGAGAAAATTAGAGAGAAAGATTTATTTAAGGTGTACTTTGAGTTTTTAGCTTGGCCCATGTCCTACCTGAAATCATTGAGGGGGAGGAGTTTATACAGGCCGTTCTCATGCCCATCTCGTCAGATATCGTCGTTTTGTCATGGTCCTTCACGTCCCATCCAGACGCACAAGGTACCCTTTGGCGTCAGGCAAGGATGCACAAGGGTTTAATGTACCAGCAATGTAAAGCCATCCGCGTCAGTATCAGATGACTTGAGCAGATGACGTACAACGTACTGTACTTTCCAAAGCGAAAAAGCGCCAAGGAGGTCGGGTTTGAGTGGAGGGTTACACACTAAACATTCACCCAGGAGACCGGAGTTTGCGTCCCATGTGAAACCAAGCATCACCAGCCTTTTCCTAAACCAAACCAAGTGGTTTTTCTGCCTAAACTTAACCAAACGTCACCATTGTTTTGTGCCTAAACTTAACCAAAGTGAGCCTTTGCGCGTCGGTTTGAGACGCTAAAGGGAAGGCTTAGTGTGTCGGCCATAAATGCTAAAGGACCCGTTGTGCAACAGGGAAGGCTTAGCGCATCATCCGGCAACGTCAAATGGTAACTTGCGCGTCTGGATATGACACGAAGGCCACATGACAAAACGTTGCTATGTGACGAGCTGGGATGAGAACGTGTTGGTTTACAACCTATACTGCAGCCCACCACCAGGGGGCAATCAAGATGTTTTGGCTTCACTTTTGGGGAGCTCCCACGTGGTCCATCTGTATGTACAGTCATTGACACACACTCGATCATGCCAAGCATTTTACCACCTCAGCTAACACAGCTGGTTCAACAAACCACTCTCCACAACTCTCCAAATTACCCGTCTGCCCCATGCCTGGTGTAGCTGCCCCAGCAAGTCATGCTCATTTATAATGGAGCCTTATGTGACAGGCTCCAGCGCTAGCACATGCCAATGTCCACACACACACACACACACAAATTCCACGGGAAAGCATGCATTCCTCATATGTGTGTCTGTCCGGCTGGTGACTTCCCAGCAGTGCGGCTGGGTCTCCGATGGGCTTGTTCTCCCTCAAAGCCTGCCACCTGCTGCCACATACCCATCCTGATCAGTCACTGTTAATAAGAAAATTCAATCGGCAGCCCTTCCCACATGGCTTAGCTCCCCACTCCCCACTAGGATGAACTAAAGAAAAGAGGAGAAGTAGGCAATAAATAGAACCTACACATATTCAGCACTGTACAGTCAGCATTTGGCAATCTTCATTGTTAAAGTATACATGTTGGATCCACTCCTGCCTAACATACTTAGCAAGTGCTGCAGAGCGGAGAAACGTGTTGTTTTGTTAAAGAAAACAGATTTACTGATGTTTTTTATGCTTGCCTTGTTTTGGTTGTGCAGGGGCTTACGCCTAATGATCTGCATCAGATTAGGCAGATAAATCATTAAACACAGTTGTTTGTTGTCATGCTCAAATTGACCTTCTTAGCCATGCAATGGAGTGTGAATGAGCTTTTCTAAAATGTTCACTTTCTACATTGTGTTTTCAATTCAAACCTTTTCTCTTTTGCTATCGAAGTTTCCTATCTCCTGCTCCTGACCCATCACCACCTGTCACGTACCATTCTCTTCTTCTCTTCACCCCTCCTCTCCCTCGCATTAATTGAAATTGTCTCACTTCATTAAAGCCATTTTGCACAGGTAGAAAATTTCACATTCATTTTCTCAATGTGTTTCATCAGTGTTAATTTCAACCTCTACTGACACCCATAAAACCCTACTTCAGTTACATCTCATGATTTGCATTCTCCCGCCTTTTTTGGGATCCTAATTGTGCCTCTAACCTTTTTGTTGGCTTGTAGTCTGGAATGTGAAAAACTGCTTTAATCATTGTGTGCTCATCATGGGAAAATGGGGCAGATGCTACATTTTCTGATTTAAAGACCTTCTGTCATAACAATTACCACCAGTTCTTGAGACTTTTTTTTTTTTTTTTTTTTGCTGTTTTTCCAGGACAAAGTGTGAAGCAAATTTGTTTTTGAGCAAATGACTGTACAAAAGCCTTGGAATGCTTTTCTGTTGCTTGATTGGGATTTTCCTTGTAAGTCTTTTCTCTATGTTGGAGTGTGGGCCGACTCTCCTCACAAAAGATAAATTAACCACTTTAAAAAGACTCTGCCTTCAAATTTCACTCTGCAGTTGCTGCTTAGAATATTAACCAGGTTTCCCACAACCCCAAACAAACTGTGGGTACAGCATGATGTTTTATTCTAGGCCATTTGAATTGGAAGCCAAACACTCTGGAGTATCCCGAGTCATTGAAATGCTTGAATGACTCACGGGGCTAAATTGAGGCACAAAAGCAAACCAGGAAAACTAAATAGTAATCAATAAATACATTTCTAACAACAGATGGGTCTCTTGGACAGGAGGAGAAATAACATGGTGAGAGGAGGACAGGGATGAGAGGCTGTCTGCGTCAGGATTGAAAGCAATAATTTGCTTTCCAGATGCATGGCAGTTTTCCATCAACAAAGAGGCAGCGAAACGTCAGCATTGTAGGACCAATAGGGCATCATTTAATCCAGTAATTTAAAGGCTGCGTGATGGCCCAGCGCAAGTTGTGGTCTATCTGCCTGCTCTGCAGTTATGGTGCTCTTTTGATGGAAAGTGCTCTTATGATCCTTTGGAGCTTTGCAGACAGATGATAGTAGTTTGGAGCTCATCAATTGCCTGTAAGACCAATTCTGTTGGTCCAGTTTTGTTCCATTTGTAAAGCCATCATGGCTTTGCCTTATAGCAAGGAGAAACTGATACACACACTTTTTTTAAAACCCCTTTTAGCCCCTTTCATTCATCTCAAAACTGTATTTAACATGTTTTATCACATCATACTTCTTGACTAAATTTTATGGGAACTGCTTTTAAACGTCATTTTTGAACTGTTTCAGAAAATGTTCACATAAAATGGCACTTTACATCTGTTTGAGGTATCAGACTCCAAATAGGTAACAGCACCATGTGACATACAGTACTGTGCATTCCTTTGATTAAATATTTGCTTGTTTAGTACAAAAAAATATGCTTTATTGTTTGTGATATAGGGCTCACATTTCATTACGTAGATATTAGATTTTGAAATTTTATAAATGTTTATAAACACCACTTTTTATAAATGTTTATAAATGTTAGACAAAAAGAAAAAATCTAGCTATACTGTTTACTCAAATACATTTAACATCATTTTATCATAAATAATGTCTATTGATTTTCTTAGAAATGCCTATGGTTTAATTTTTATTTAAGGTATTTAACATTTTGCTATGTCACAAGTAAATTACATGGATATGCTTCATTGGCCCATTAACTGGAGTATGTGGATAACAACTTGATAAACGTCTCCCCTTTTAAACAGCAAATCCAATTCTCATCAGAAGAATTATTGACTCCAGCAAAGAACACATGAAGTGAATTAGCTGGCTGACGGAGCAAAGTCAAGTACATCCGCCAGACAATAATTATCAGATTAACAATGGATTCCAATATGTTGCAGTGCAATCACTAAAAAGGTTGATTGAAGCCATTCTGAAATGTAAAGGCATAAATAGCCCTCTAGGATGCTATCCCTATTTTAACTTTGCAAAATTCAACATATTCATCCAGAGTACACTACTATCAGGATGTCCAATGCATTCTAATAGTTTCCTGAACAAAACGTTTGCTGTTAAATGCTGCTGTGTTATTGCTAAAATACACAGTATATACAAGCAGAGGGCTTTGTTTAATAGAAACTACCTCTCTGGATTTTTAAATTTTTTTTGTCATGGTGAACACAACCTAAAAAGCAAGCCTCAGATCATTTATGCTCTGTGGCTGCCCACAATATTCCGACTGTGCCCTAGGGACTCTCAACTCCATCAAAACAGACAGAATCAGCTGCAAACAGAGCGTCTGCTCCTGCTGTGTAGAGTATGTCCTCGGCTGGTGGAGCTTAAATCTTTATGTGTGTGCAAATATGTGTCCGTGTGAAGTGAATAGTGATGAATGGGAATTGATGCTCATTAGATTTTGTTGAGAGTAACATCGGAGGGCTACACCTATAACACGTTCCTGACAGAAAATAACATTCCTGCTTTTGTGGGGAGGGTAGCTTTGAAAAAGAAAAAAGACAGCCCTCAGTCGAAGTGTATCCTCTGACAGCTGACAGACAGTCTAAGGCAGCCTTGGTGTTTGTGTGTATTGGGTTGGATGAGTAAAAAAGGATCAAAGAGCAATGTGGTCTCACTGGCAGAGAGAAATGCACTTTACCCTGCACATAAGGTGTTCTCGGCCCTCTCAGCTCTCCACATTCCCTGTTGTTACTGAAGCGTCCGACACAAATGCATGTGTTGGCTATGACCAAAATATTTGCACTGACTGTGCTGAGCCAGGCTGTTTTCGCTGCTGTGCAGACAAACAAAAAGCCCGAGCTTTGTCGGTGTGTCCATCCACCAGACCAGAGAGGACTAGCCAAGCCCAGCCAGCAGCTGCAGCTTGTTTTTACCAGCTCAGAATCTGGCTGTGACCCAGCTCCAGAGCCACCTTGCCTGCACGGGTAAAGTCCTGAAAGATTGATGAGCAGTCAGAGCGTGGAGCTGTCTCGCACTTGCAGGGAACTGCTAATGGAACCTCTAGACACATCCTGACTGAACCAGTCTTGTCCTGACTCAACAGTTGCAATTCTGATATTGTTCAGTCTTCTAGTTTTTCCTCCTAGTCCACTCAGGCTGCTGGAGTGTGGTGCCCTACCTTGTCAGCATGTGTTTCATAACATTCATTCTAACTTCGATCCACAGTTTCCCCCAGTGTCCTCTTCAGGGATTTGAACAGACTTTAACATTGATTAACCCTACCACAGGAGGTCACTGCAGAGGCGGTGATGGATGTCAGTCAGCTTGAAAAATTTCACTTCATAAAACTGAACATGCAACAATAAAACTGTTGACACAGGGAATAAATAAGGCTGAACGATTTATTTGTTAGCTACATATTGGCTTTTATTGACTTCCGGTTGACAGTGCATTTGTTTGCAAGTGCATGTATTCAAGCTAAATATACAAACTATTGTTTGCATTCGTTTGGAGTATCACTCTTACTTTAATGGGTTGAATCAGCATGCACACATTTGCATAATCTGACACTTTTGCATGGTGCAGTATGTGAAGCTATATCATATCAGTATAATAGTACCACTGAAAGGGGCATTTCCATGCTTTCTGACGGCAGCCCTACGACTAAAAATCTATCAAAAGCAAGGCCACCCTGAAATAATGTAAAGCGCATGCCACATTACACACTGTCCCTGGTTGCAGAGGAATAAATGATGTGGGTCAATTTTTACCAGACTTGATTGAGCGGAGAGCCAACCATCCATGCAGAGTGTAGTGGGTATGCAAAGATCACTTTAATGAATTTCAATCGGCCACCCTGTCGCTCCAACCACCCACCCACCTTTAATATGATCCCCAAATGGCTAAAGGAAGTCTTACGGTGAAAAATCACAAGGCTGCCAGATACGGCAGTGATTTTGATGAATTTCCTCATCAAAGACTCGTCACGCCATATGGCAGATTTCTATTTTGCATCTGACCTTCTCCTGTTAAATACCTTGTTTCATAGCAGGAATGTAAGCAGATAATCGCCTCCACTTGCACTGCTGGGGCAAGAAAGCTCCTATAAACAGCTGTTACTATCAAACTGTTTCTCCAGTGCACAGGAAAGTGCAAAGAAAAGCAACACAACAAAACCTTAAACCAAAAGATACATGGCTCTCTTTTGCTTCCAAAAGATTCCTGCTGGTGGAAACAGTCAGTGCTGCACACTTTTAAAAAACAACAACCATACAACCCCTTTGTGTATACACCCCCCAGCTCCCTACCCCCAGCTTTAAAGGAACAGTTCATCCAAAAATGAAAATTCAGTCATTATCTACTCACCCCCGTGCAGATGGAACGTCAGGTGAAGTTTCTGCATCCACAAACACTTCTAGAGCTTCAAAGCAAAACAGAGCTGCAGCATTCTCCTCAACAACTGAAGTAGATGGGGACTTGTTTTAAAACATGAAAATAAGCAACCAATAAAAAAACCCCACAGCTTTTCCGGCATAATCCAAGTCCCCGGAAGGTCCAAGATCCCAAATTGCTTTATGAAGAAGTTATTTACACCATTTTATGAGCTGAAATCACTGAAAGTGTTCGCACGCACCCCACAGTAAAGATGTTGTATGTTGGCCTGGGGAGCTCAGTGCACTGCAACTTATGAAAACACATGCAAATTCAGAAAACATCTTCATCAATTTGACAACAAGTGCACTTGTTGTTGTTTTTTATGTTCCAGAATCGCTCCAGAAATGTTTTATGGACTTTCCATTGGTATGGGGATGAGTAGATAATGAATGAATTTTCATTTTAGGGTGAACTGTTCATTTAATTTGGAACCCATTTTGGAGCATTGCACTGGCACTGGCAGGCTTCCAAAATTTTACTCCAGTTGCTACAGTTTCCATAACAATATCTTCTTCCTTTTATCATACAGATGCAGGGTAATGAATATAGTAGATCGGTATATTGATACAGAACATATGGGAATGCCCTGCCTTGCCAAAGGATTGGAGAGACAAATATCTGTTGAATGCTGGTGCGTGCAAAAAGCTCTTTCTCCTCAACCCTTAATGAAACATGGTGGTAATCATTTGATATGAGATCAGAACCCCAGGCTGCACAAAACCTACACAGAGTATTGGGGACTGTCGCTGGACTGGACATGCTGGGTATGAATGGGTGGCTTTGGAGAAGTGGTGTTTACTGGAGTGGGCTATGAGAAGAGGGATTAGTCCTCATCCACTGAAGCAGTGGGCAGTGGGCTCTGGATCTGCTGCTGGACTAGCCAGCACTCCTCTCAGCCAGATAAGGCAAAAAGAAATGGCTCCTGAAGCAGCTCACAACACACACTTGGATATACTCATACAAACACACGTATGTGGCAGAACAAGGAAGTGTGCATGTGCTCATACAGATACAGGCCAACACAAATGTTCTTTTTAAAAATACTTTTTTCTTCTAAACTGCTGTAAGCCTTCACTCACTCTATCACTCTTCAGGTTTATATACCTGATTACAGTTTGCAGTATTTTCCAGTGTGCCACCTAGATACACAAAGAATAATGACAACGCAAACAGAAACCAATAAGCATGAATTAAATGGCTTGCTTGTGGGTGGGATTAAAGACAACAAGAGGAGTCATAAATGAAGTAAATACAAACGGATAAGGAGCGGTGAAGAAAAGAGGAGCGGAGGTGCCAGACGTGCAGAGGAGGCAGAAACGGATTTCCACAGAGTAATGGGGAAGCAGAGGAGGTTGTGAGAGATATGATGCAAGGGATTGGATCTTTCAAACGGTAATCGCTTAGGTACCCGAAGGGGACAACTCCCTCTTTCCTGCTCTCGCTCTCTGTGCTCACTCCCCTGTCAGGACGAGGAGAAACAGGCGGTGGATTGAAATGTAAAAGAGGCAGAGGATCAGTGACAGGTGGAAAATGAGAGGAGCAAAGGGCAGAGTGGAAGAGAGATGAGGCAGACATGGTGCCAGTCCCCGCACATGGTGGTGTTAGTGCATGTGTGCTGGCATGTGCCCGCATTTGCATGTGTGTGTGTGTGTGTGTTCTTGTTTATGAACAGGTCTCCAGAGAGACAGTGTGTAGATTATTATTGGCGAGGACCTATTCCTATTGAATCACTCCACGGGCCCCCTTCAGGAATTGACACTCATCCAAGAATCTCCAAGGAATGAAGGGAGAGTAGAATGAGTGAAAGGTAGAGTGATATCATCAATAAACAGCTGGAGGTAATGCTGGGACCAGGAAGTATTGTGTGCTCTGACTGCTGTGACTGAACGATGTTGCTAGAATGTTAATCTTATGCCCTTAATAGCACAGCATGTTCCATAGATTGTGGATTAAAGCGGAATTAAACCAGCTGCTCAGAGTTAAGATTAATAGGCAGGTAACAAAGAGATTACAAAAGACTTTTAGTTTGTTTAGATAAAAGAGTAATCACTTTTATGGCTAGAGGCATTATATTTTCGGGTTGTCCGTCCGTCCATCCCATTCTTGAACACGATATCTCTGTACACCGTGAGGGAATTTTTTCAAATTCGGCACAAATGACCACTTGGACCCGAGGATAAACTGATTAGATTTTGGTGGTCAGAAGTCAAAGGTCAAGGTCGATGTGACCTCGCATCAGTCCCATGCTTGTGAACATCATATTTCAGGAACGCTTTGAGGGAATTTCATCAAATTTGGCACAAAAAAGGTCAAGGTCACTGGGACAAAATTTGTCTAACAGGATAATGCAGATGAATTAATGACATTTTATATCAAAAAGGTCAAAGGTCAATTTAACCGTGACTTCATAATATTCTGCAAAAACACTTTTCTGGCCATTATTCAACACCATAAGTTAGGAACAGAAGGGGAGATTGTGACCATATTTTATACTGAATTAGTGACGCTAACTAACACTAACACTAACTGTGCTGACTGCATAGATCTTCTGTGCTGCCAGGTTGAAGATGTGTGTGAGGCATCCATGTTTTAGAATTTGGAGCTTCTTTGCAGCAACTTCCATATTTCATTGTAGTCCACCACAAGGTCAGTGGTTTTGCTGATATTCAGTTTCAGGTGTTGCACCATGAGATGAAACCCTCTATCGCTTTATTGTAAGACAAATGGTGCATAAAGACACACTCCTCTCGTGCACTTGATACATGTATCGTGTGCAGGCATAAATTTTTGAAAACTAACAATATGAATAATTCATTGACCTAATTACGGCCATGACTCATTAACGTACACGTGGAGCATGCATGATATTCAAAAAATAGAATGGCTTTGAATCATGCATTGCCTGCTGTGAACACACATCAATCAGGAATGCCTTGTTCGATAAATAGACAGTAATTGGGCCCAAAGAAAGTTATTTGCAGACAAACCTAAATTAAATTTAGAAAAAGATTCTAGTTGGTCCCCAACTGGAAATGATGCTTTTTTCCATGTTCTGGCCTATTTAAAAAAAATGAACATATGCTTTGTTTACCATCTTTTAAAGCCCATGTTTTCAATAGATTTTTTGACTATGCAGGCAAACCACTAGATGTAGCTCATTAGGTCTTCCACTGCAGTAAACAAGTCCACTTTAAATATAACGTTTGTAACCAAGACTTATACAAGCATTTTCTGATCTGATCTCCCTATTAGGAGGACAACATCACTTGTCTGCACCTTCCAAAACTGTTGAAAATGACTGTTGAGAAATAAATTAGTTTTATTACGTGACAAAGGGACAGTTATGGTTTGGCATAACGGTTTGGGTGAGAAGAAAGTTTGTGGTTTGGGTTGAACAATCACAGTCATTGATGGAAGCAAACAGCAGCCCCTGTGTCAGAGTTCAACTGTCTGTTGACCAATTCAACCACCCTAACATCCTCCTCCTGCAGACTTTGTGGCTCTATAAAAATGTCACACTACCTCCTCTTTTGTTCGTGAAAGAGTCATAAATTATACTGCTTCTAAAGGGGTTTTTCACATGGAAGTCATAATTTTTTGTGCATTTACTGTAACAGCAGAAGTTACATTATTTTATATGTTCCTGCAGTTGGAAGCAGGAAGGAAAACTCTCAATTCTCTGAGAGTTAAAACGTCACAGTCTTACTCCCTTCTGGAGTAAGAAATTACGAAATTAACATCATGGGCTGATTTTAAAAGCGCATTGAAATGAACTGTATTGCTGACTGGAAAGTGAAAAAAAATCCATCAAGAAACTCATGGTCTTCTTTGGAAATTGTTCACGCTAATGTAAAGCCTCTTCTGTGCATTTAAAGTTTTAGTAGAAGCAGCTAGCCATAATGGGCCATGCTTTCTTCATCTCTTTATCATCCTAGCTACCAAGTCACACACATCTGGTGAGTGTATAACAGCTTCCCCTCCAGGCTCATCATTAGCGCAAAACATTTGGATTGGCTCATTTGATCAGATTCCCCCTCGCTCCACGACACATATTCTCACCCATCTCTTTTCCAGATTACCATCATCACCACCCTCACCTCTTGTCTGTTTTCTCTCCTGGCAGCTGCTGAACAAGGGAGATTTTTGTTTTTAGAGGAATGCCTGAGAGAAGTTATCAGAAGTTTGAAACATTTGATAATGCAGAGAGGTGGATGGCTCATAGGTCTGATGTCTGAAGAAGGAGATGTTTTAAAAGGACTGTGTCGTCCACTCTGTGGGAGGGGGTGAGGATAGAGGGTCTAGTGATTTTTAACGAACAGTATAAATCAAGATGTATTTCCTGTGGAGACAGAGACAGTATGTTTTGTGTGTGTGTTTGTTGGGCATGTATCATGTGAATACCTGCTTATTGATCGGTAGCCTTGGACTTCCTGACCCCTTTTAGCACTGTCAGTCAGATGGCTTATTCTCAGCGCCCTCTCACCCTCTCAGCGCTGATTGAATTTCAGTGTTGAGGTCACACAGTGCAGACAGCATATCTTGGAAGTATTTTATATGTCTAATTTCTTGACTGTGTCATGCACACTGATTCTGCACCACTGGGCGAGGAAACACTTCAGCAAAGCCCTGCAAAGCTGCAGCTTTTATGCTAAATGAAATAGAACAAGAGACTGGGAGCTTCTTGATGAAACAACAAATTGCACAACTTAGATTTTCCTGGACATATTGACAGTAAGCCATGGTGCTTCTGCTCCATGTTATACTTGCCTTTTGTGTTCTGCTTTGCGCTGAACAAATTTACGATGCCTGTCTGCAAATAAAACACTTTCATCATGTGGCTTCCAGTCTTTTTTTTTTCTTAGACTGAAATGGGCTCCTTAGACGCTCATCTGACAATAATAATAAATTAAATGGAAGAAAACAACAAAACCCCCTATCTGCTAATTTGCCAGCTAAATGCTGTGAATCTATCAATACAAGTGTTCAGTTAACAGTGCAAAAATCATTTGCGAGTCAATACAGAATGAACAGATAGTCACTTCTGTCACTGATTAGGTTTGGTAAACATTCAGATTTACAGCCTCAACGGATGTAACAACAAACAAACAACAACTTCTGGTACTCAATTAACTGTAGTTCCTAATTACATATATTCTCAGGCATCACATTTCTTTTGAATTAAAGAAAATGTAAATAATGTGGTCGTAGTCACTGTAGAACACCAGTCATGTCCTATCTGAAGTAGGAGTAACACAGTTACTTCTCATAGATTACAGTGAGAAATATGAGTGTAACTGTGTTGTGTGAAGGTGACACGATTCTGTCACTCGGCTCAGCTCAACGTTTGACACAACTGTAAACTGCTACAACCACAGTAATTGATACGCAGAGTAATTAGAGGTAGAGAAAGAAAGTATGTGACTGAAAAGTAAGCTACGGGTTTTTGGAATATCAGAAATTAGCGGTCATTGTGACATTGACTGCTTATATGTGTGTGGCTGTGCTTTTGTGTGTGTGTGTGTGTGTGTGTGTCTGGGAAGCCAAAGACCTGCCCCTTTGGAGCCTGTTTGTGGTTTGCTCAGCTCTCCGTCTCCGTCTGATTCAGGTTTGATTCACACCACCTACTCCATCAAAGCCGTTAATGAACTTGACTCCCCCGTGAACTTCATAAGAAAGCTCTTTATCCCTTTCAAATTGGCTTTGACTTACACAATAGCTGAATGTACCAGTCGTTTTGTTCACACCACAATGCTGCTATGAGGGCCAAAGAGCTTACACATTATGGACATTTTGAGATTCAGATTCCAATATGGCTGCATTATTAATCATGTAATTGGATTACCTTGAACAGTTGTTGTAATGCTGAATATTGCTTGGTCTCCCTGTGCACTTTCTTGGCAGGTGCTCCATGGGCTTATGTTAAATTAGTTTTGATTGTCCCTGTATGATGTCTGGTTTTAGCTGCAGTTCCTAAGGGATCCTTCCGATAGCTGAGGCCTTTCAGATTCAATTCTATTGCAGAATTACAGTTCGTTGTTTGATAAAGGGTGATTAGCCAAGCCACTCCTTATTTTTAACATCTTTCTCTGTCTCTCTGTCTCTCACTCACACACACACACACACACACACACACACACACACACACACACACACACACACACACACACTTCCCTCAGAACCGTGTCACTCTCGCCAGTTTAAATGGAAAAATACAAGACAACAAATAAAAGATAGTCCCCTGAATTTCCACCAAGGACAAGTTGTAAATTGTTTTATATTCAGGAGGAAATTGTGACTACACTGTTTATCAGACAGTGTGTGCGTGTGTGTGTGTGTGTGTGTGTGTGTGTGTGTGTGTGTGTGTGTGTGTGTGTGTGTGTGTGTGT
>JBBPCS010012013.1:0-29377 GCA_037974645.1 Hollardia meadi | reverse complement strand
CCCCAACCCCCCTCCACCGGGGCCACAGCCCGCACGCCCCGCCCCCCCCCCCCCCCCAACACTAGCTTGGCATGGCACAGCACTGACCAGCCAAATTGTATTGTATTTACCTCTACAACTCTACTTTTTTGAAGATAAAGAAAGCTTCAATCTTCAACCAACAGTGCATGCAATATAAACTTTTACTTTCTGCCTCCATTTAAAAAACACAAACTTGCTTTTATTCCCGCATGCCAAGTCACCATTTCTAGCCCAAAGCAATGACCGCAGCTTTGCACTCCAGACCACCACAACCTCCAGAAAAGAAAGGACAAAGCCAACCACTGGCATGTAGGCTGCTGCTATGAGGAGAATGGTGGAGAGAAATGTATGTAATAGAGGATGTATGGTGATACTTCCCCTGCCCTCTCTGGAGTTTAGTGACACATGCCATACAGCCAGGCCACTGCACCCAATTTAGCAAAGAGAGGAAAAGTTTGGTCTGCGCAGGGCAGTGTCAGGGTGCCAGGAGCTGGCCATCCTACACTAGAAGGGATATATTTATAAAGCAACCACCCTATCCCAGCACAGGATCCTGCAGCCCACTAAGGCAACCCTCAGGAACCTCAACGTGCAGCAACTACAAACCCAGACACGGAGCCTGGTCCTAACGGCCCAGTGACGGGTCAAAGCAATTTGGTTTTGGCCCCGTGTATCGCAACAGAGATCCCTTTGTGGTCATTTCTTGATGATATAAACAGATGCTCTGAATCATGACAGTGGCCCGAACCAGTTCAGATATAATCTTATGCCTAGCTTCAAGGATTCTCCAATGCTTTTGCTTCTTTTGTCAGAGTGTTGAGCTAGTAGATATTAAAGTCCATCAACACAGCCAATCACAATATGACATAATAAAATAAAACTACAGGGTACAAAGTTACACCTTATAATTGGCCTAATGATTAAAAGGTCACTTTCCTTATTCAACTCACTCCCCTTTAGACCTGGATCAAGATGTACTGAATAGATTTCCTGAAAAACATTCAATCACATGGCCAAGTGTTTATGGTTTGGGAAATGTAAAGGTCAATGCAGACATTCTTGTCCCAAAGAAAAACTAATTTACAGTGAGGTCCAACACCTTGTACAATGCAAGTCAACTATTCAGTCCTGTGGGAACCTCTGTGATCTCTGTGTATTTGCGAAACTCCTCCTACCGTTTCTTTTTGGTCCAGATTGCTTTCTGTATGTTGAAAAATCTGAACTTTTCCAACAGATTTCGGACATAAGCTACCATATGCACTGTGTGTGCGCCACAGAAAGTTAGCATGAAAATGAATTGGCTAATTGGCTGATGAATGTAATACAGCTCTATTAAATACATTTTAAATGAAAAGTTCGACAGCATATTTAACTAACATTTGTAGCATGCTCATTAACGTATAGAGTGCATGCAGAGTCGTCCATATGTCTTTTAACAAAACATTTCACAAAACTGGTTACACACTTCACAGGGCAACGTCCTCACTTATTTGTCCCATATTTGTCTTCATGCAATTATAAAAACAAAGAAAATTAGCTTCTCCCATCTTTGTGTTGCCGTTTCTATCTATTCATAAAGAAATGTATTTCCTTGTGTTGAACAGGGACGTACATCTAGAATTTCTGACACAAAACAAAACTGTGTGCGGAAACAAGGCATGAAGGGAACAACACACACAAAGGTTGGAAGCACTAACCACAAAAAAATCTACAGATGCACTGCAAGGAAAAATACTTCAAGCAAATCATTGCGGTATTAAATGTCCTCTTACTTCCGTTTCCAAATGTCCCATTACCTCATTGACTAGCAGATCTGAGCTACATGAATATACCAATAGTGTGATGTAGCCAGCTAGATGGATATTCTGATTGGACAAATGACTTTACTTGGTTCTTCCTTGGGTGATGTATTGTAAATAATATGCGAGTTATAACTAGCAGCATTGCAGATGAGGAGCTCTCTAATGCAATATTGTGTTTCAATGGTGAAATGCATGGGCCATTTCAAGACTGAGAAAAAAGACTGCAATTTATGGAGTGTGATTAAATGGATCGTGATATTATTTTTTGATGGAATCCCCCCTAATGAGGAACAAAGGATATCGCAGTGTTTGAGCAGTCTCTGGGCTGAGCAGAGTGGTGTGATTGCTTACTGTAAGTAGTTTGGGAATGTCAGCATGCTCCCTGGTGTCCAGTCCGTTCCACCCTTACCCCAGTCTCTTCCAACTCCCCACTCCTCCCCTACCCCCGTCTCTTCCAGCTCCCATCACACAACGACAGGCCTTGTGACGCGAGGGAAAAAGCAGCACCAGTCTTCCACAGCCTCTGCCATCACAGCCACTATTGTACACAGGCTTTTTCTCAGGATATCCAACACCCTGGAAAATGGGGGATCCTGTTGCGCATCCCACTCTCCTCACTCAGGGAGCCAAAACAGGGGTGGAAAAGCCTTTTAGGAGCTTTTCAGAGAGGCTGATCACCTGATACAGCAGCACTCTGCACCTCTCAGCCAGGACAGAGGACCTTGTCACGGAGGCGCCACATCTTAGCGCTCACTGGGCTGCTGTGTTCCTGCCAGCCTGAGCAGTATAATGCAGTGTGCCCATGGAGGGCCTCCTTCCCAGCCATTTCCCCACAGAGCGTTCTCAAAAAACTGCGGCGGAAGGCTCATCACCACTTTAAAACCAGGGTAGACATCCCTTGGAGGAAGGGGTCAGCCAAAAACTCAAACTCTTATCAAATAGGCTGGATGGTGGTAAACTGCAAGCAATACAAGTAGCTTTAAGACCAAAAAAAAAAAAAAGTAGTGGAGGAGTGGACAAAGCAGTGGTTAAACATCCTAAGTTCAGTCTTCTTAAAACATATATCTTGAAATTAATTCAAAGATAACAAATAAACAGGGTTTTTTTAAAAGTCCCTATTGGAATAGAAGGAGAGAGAAGGAATGTAATGTCTCCTAGAGGATACAAGACGATGCAGATTCAAACATGAGAAAAATGAGAGAAAAGGGTGCATTTAAAAATGTAAGGAGAATGGGGGAACGGGCGACTCCATAAATACCACAAACATGCAAGGTCGTCCAGGACGGACAGCTATGACAGGAACATGTTCATTCCTGAGGGCTCGCTGATGGAGCTCTCGGCCACAACACAGCTCCCAAAGTGTTTTTTGGTAGGCCAATACGGAAGTTTGCTCCGCCATGGTTTGCTGGCCGCAGCCTCACTATAACTCCACATTGGGTTATTGAATGTGGTTTTACATTGATGTGGAAAACATCAGCATCTGCATTTAACAATGCCTTCAGTGAAAATGCATACAATGATTACTACATGTATATATTATATCAGTAAGCTGAACTGAGCATGAGTTGAACTTTTAGCCAAAGGACGTTAAACAGCAATTTAGCATTGCACTGTCATTAGGTGAGGGGATTCAGAAGAGACAGATCTTAGAATTTAAGCAGCAGGGGATGAGATATCCTGGTTTTAGTCCCTAGTACGAGTCAAAAACACTGAATCCAACATTACCCACAATGCAATTCATCTCTTTCCTCTCTGGTTGATAGTTGTTCTTGTCTATCAAACTCAAGCTCAAAGTTTAAAATTAATGGGATGGTTAACTTAATAATTACTTTTTAACTAAAGGGAACCACAGCACGGAAAAGCTAATTCATTTCCAAGTGTAAAGGACTTGACGCAAGACAACATATCACACTCATGTCAGTTGAATCTGCCAAAACAGCAAGCCAGTCAGAGAGCTGATTCATGTCTGCACACACAAGAGACCCTACACAGCCTCCCTGCACTAAAACAACATGCCATGTGGCTTTGCAGTCGCATTAAATTAGTTATAAGGAGGATGCAATCATGCAATGCAATGCATCAATGCAATAATGGTCTTGCAATCCTGAAGACTTTGTGTTGCGACCAGATTTCATGGCTGAAGCATTTTATTTCAATAAAGATTCGTCAAAAATGTGCAGAAAACACAGGCCTGATGACAGCATCCACAAAAGAGCCACGTGGATGCCAGTTACATCATGGCTAGACTGGTTCATCTTTCTCCCAGTGTGGAAAAACTACTCTGATGTAAGCCACCAGTCTCAGACTGGACACCGCTGTCAGTGATAGTACATCTAAATCCCATTTAACATGTCAACCACACAAAGAATCCAAAGAATTTTTTTTAAAAAGGGACCTTCTCAGGCAGCGGCCTCTTACAAGGAACACTTGAATGTTTTTAAGTTCAAACCTCTGCATATTTATCCAACTTTATGTCCAGAGTTATAAAAATGGCTGGAATTCCTTGTGGCATTACAAAAGGTCTTGTATGTTTTTCCTGTTCTGTCATCTCACATGTTCTGTCTTCAGTGGGACCCATGCTTGAGACGACACATGGAGGCATAGTTGAAATAGCTCACTATGAACTTTCCCACAACATTTTCTCTCTTTAACTCACTGGAGTCTCTCCAGATGCCCGAGTCCCCTTCTTGGATTCGTTGCTGGAATGGGAAATGAGCACGGCATAGTTTGGCTGCAGTCTCATGATAACCCCAAGTCTTTATTTTACTCACTTCCCATACTTTACCTCTTACTGAGACTAATGAGTCTCCATTCAGACAAGTAAAGGTTAAGGCCATTGTTTTGATTTAAAGTAATCATTTTTTCTGTGGAGCAGGCTCTGAATGAAACAGCTCCAGACTGTTGTTCAGCTTAATGTCAGATATTTTCAAAGACTGACCTTTGATGCTTATACACTCCCTGCTATAAAAATGTCAAACCCCCTCTGGATC
The DNA here is from genome assembly GCA_037974645.1 of Hollardia meadi. NCBI lineage: Eukaryota > Metazoa > Chordata > Actinopteri > Tetraodontiformes > Triacanthodidae > Hollardia > Hollardia meadi. The sequence goes on along the minus strand of JBBPCS010012013.1, from coordinate 24,564 downwards.
GACTTTACTGTGGAGTCCACCTACAGTGCATTAGAGTCCACAACCCTTTTGTAGGGCATCTTCTGTGGCATCAGGGAGTAACAATTTAAGTGGAAAGGCTAAGAATTGACATATGTTATTCTTACAGACTGCGACAGTGGAGTCAAAATAAATATAATCACACAGACCAGAGGACAAAATGCTCCAGCTGTACTGACCAAGTGAACTGCAGCCCAAAACTGCAGCTACAGATGAATGGCAGTATGACTTTTGGAGGTCAAATAACATTTATCTAAACATATACATGTATTTGTCCAGTACATTACATACTACTCCTAGATTCCAAACCTGTATATGTCCCATGATACCCAGGAAATTTTACAGCACAGACAGGAACACAACAAACTCCTCTCTCTCGTTTCTGGTTGGAGGAGACCACAATTTCACACTTACTAAGTACCAATAAAATCTCATTAAAGACATTTTATAGTTGGAATTCAGCTGCTTTTCTTTAGCAGGGTGGACAGTGAGTGACTAAACAAATGGTGGATTTGGCTGATTTAAAGTAACAACAAAAACCAACCTGGGACAGTGGTCTGGACAGCCTGTAACTCTTCTCCTCTGGAGACCATGAGCGCAGCTGGACACTGTAACAAAGACAGTCAAGGATACATATGTATGATTTTGAGTACTTATCCCTTTGATATCTCTGGATATATTAGCTTATTGTGGACCCTTTCGCAAGTCAATAAATAGAACTGAATAATTGCAATATCGGATTTTTACATGACTTTTGCAACAATGTGATAAAGGTCCATTGTGTAGGATTTAGTGGCTTCTAGCACTGTGGTTGCAGTTTGCAACCATCACTCCTCATCTCAGCCTCCCCCACGGTGGTTGCTAAAAATGTGAAAAACACAAAGGATTTTGTCTGTTCTGGGCTACTGTAGAAACATGGCGGTGCAACATGCTGGACTCCATGGAAGAGGCCTTGCTACCTCTGTAGATATAAAAGGCACATTATATTCTTGTCTGGTTATTTCATGTATTAACATTTTTCAAGAGTAGTATATTTATGATAAACATCTATATTGTAATATAAAATTACATATACTACAATACAGATTTTATTTCCTTATATATAAATTTTCACTTATTTTATGTATGTACATTTTTACATATTCTAGTCCTGTGGGTTCCCCATGGTGATCTGCACAAATTCAAATATGATGTAAAAGTAAACTTGTTTATTTTAAAAGAACCACTGTAGTTTAAATGGGGAAAAAAACAATTCCTAAAATCACTGCTGTATTGGAAACAGTATATACACACTGCACAATTTTACTGACAATAGTATACACTGAAACACAGATTTAAAATGATTAAGATGGAAGAACAATATAATATTACTAGGAATTATAATGACAAGTTGTGTGCAGGACAGGGAGCTTAATCAGTGCAGATGAGGGAGAAGATTTGAGTTTAAATTGTGACCTACAAAACATTATTAGAGTCAACAAACAGGCATGCTCCGAGAGATCGTGGTGAACGTTCCACATTCTGCCTTTTGTTAAAGTGAATGCAAACAGTGGAATGTGATATCCTGTGCATATCCTTTGTTACTACAGTACAATCCCATGGCTCCACCTTCTGTCTGTTATTCCCATACCTATTGACTGTGGGCCTGTTGTGGAGTCAAGAGAGCACTTGTTGCAACCTTTTGTCCAGATGTAAGCCTATTTAGGCAGTGAATGGACAGGTTTCTGAAAAAGACTCTGAAATGTTGAGCTCTAAAATGTCCTAAGACTTGATCTTAGACCCTGTTCATGCTAAAAGAATTTCTTTTTAATCTCACTGTTCAGGTTGATTGTCCAAATTGTAATTTAAAAGTAACCAGATCCCACTTCTTTCTTTACACCATTGGTAAGCACATCAACAATGTAGGAGTGGACAAGCGGGTTCAGCATCCAGCCAACAATTCCAAATGCTGCAACCAACTAATATTAAAGTTCAACTGATTCATTCAGTCCTTCACCTTTTTTGTTTCTTTTTTTTTTTGCTTGCTTACAATTTTTAAGTAAATTCCAAAGTTTGTGGTCCACAGTGGAATCTTCACACTGCTCAGTTTTACTGACATTAAAGGAGGAGAGTGGCATCTGCTTAAAAACGACCTTCTCATCATCTCATCAATTGCAGCCAAGTAGGGTGATCAGCTGTGCAATTAAACCCATATTTGATCTGCATGTTTGAACACTGTAATGCTGATTTCCAGTACCGCAGGTAAAGTGAGCTACCTCTTGTTGGTAGTCTGTGTAATCCTCTCCCTCTTTCCGTCGGGGCTGGCAGGAGGATCTGGTGAATAAGGTCCAGGGGACAGCGACACCGGGCTGGAGATGGTGTACTCTCTGTAGTTTTGATTCTCATCTCGACTCACTATTACTGCCTCCTACAAAACATGTTATTGCATTAGTATCTGCTGAATGTAACTTGATCTTTATGAGTGCATTTTTGCCATACAAGTACCGAAAGGTTCGAGAAGCATAATGGACACCTGTGAGAATGTCAACACACAAGTTCACAGAAGTAAATGCTGTATCCTTAAACAGGTCTACAGATTGTATTCAGTATAACCATGGATTGTAGGTGGTGCTTTGGGACACATGATCTCAATAAAACAAGTCAAATCACTACAGTGTCTCCTATTGCTTCCATCTTGAGGATAGTGAAATAAGCAGATGTGTGATACATGCATAAGTAGAAATGAAGCAGTAGTCAAAATGACACATTATCCAAATAAAACAGCCGCTTATGAGCAATGTTGTGAATCAGAAAGATATGGAGAATACAGTTCTGGTAAACAATCAAGACAAACTGTTGACAGATTTATGCAGAGCTGTAGCACTAACCTGGAAGCGTCCGGTGAGCTGCTCAGGGGTGCTGATGCCGTTGGTCTGTCCAGGGCTGGGAGGTTCAGGTCTTGAAAGACAAAAAACCATAGAGATCTAACTGACTGTCAACACTGATAATGTCCGACTACCCAAAGTTTCATTCTTGTAGTTCTATCTATGTAGCATATGGGATAAAGTCTGATCCCCATCACTGCTGAGTTTCAAAAAACAACCAAAACGGTAAGGAAGTTTATGCTAAATAAAGTACTTCAACCTCCAGTGCAGAACTTCTGTCTACCCCTTCTGGCAGTGACAGTTATTACACAAACGCTGTCTGAGAGTGGAGGTGATTATGATGCCATAGGTTACGACATACTTCTAGTTGCTTCTAGTTGCTGTAGCCTGAAGCCTACTCTGTCACCTAGGTTGCTCCCCCCTTCTGCTCTGGAAAACCAATCTTTGCTAAAATGCAACACTACTGGTGAGCCAGCGTGGGAAAGTCACCATCACTCTGGTAAAAACTCTGGTATAGGCTACTGTGAAATACAAAGAGATTGATCGACTTCATCCTCACTGTGTGAACTCCTTTGGCAAGGTCTTGAAGGTAACGGACATTTGTTTATATGAAAAAAGTCCTGCACTGCAGGTTTAAAACTGGTACAAGAGGCATTCAGGACAAGCTGATGTAGTCCATATAAGTGAAGAAAAGAAATCAATTTTCTTTGTCTGAGGGCATTTTTGGATATCCCTTTTACTAATGTCCGGGCAAGAATTCTTTGGTATGTTTCCATGAATCTTAAAGCCCCCCTCCAGTCAAAAATGTGTTTTTCTTCTTGTTCCTCCAGTTGAATGTTTGAGCTTCACTGTGTGGAATGACGTATTTGCAGAGTCTGACACTATAAGGCTGTTTTCACATTCATTGCTCAAAGTGTCAATTTTCTCTGTGCTCATTAAAAAAAAAAATCTGACTTTAAGAGGTGGGGCCTACGAGCATGATTTGTGACATCACAAATAGTTTGGAAGCCAATCCTGGTCCAATACTCAGCATACACAAGTGTGATGTGGAAACTTCAAGCCTCCAGTGGACATACGCTGAGAATGGACTTTACAGTGAAGTGGGAGACATCTTGTGTCCAGCAGTTCAACTTGTGAAATGAGAACTATTTGAATATTCATATATTCTGGGATTTTTAATGAGGGAGAAATAATAGGAGCCATTTTAAGGGTTTTAATTAGGTGATTATACTTTTCTTTTTTTTCTTCAAATTACTTGTCAGACACACAGAGAATTTTCATGTATGCCTTAATACATGTGTGGAGGGGATCTTTAAAGATTACGGCAGAAGACGAATACTGCAGACTCCGTCCTTTTGAAAATATTCTCCCGATGGATCTTGTCTTTCCAACTAGTCACTTTACTTTAACTTTCTTGAACAGAGAACACATTCTGTGAGCAATTCCATCATTGAATTTGGAGGGGAAAATATGGGCAGTATAAGTGCCAATGCAAACACATAGTGCACCACCCCCCAACCCCCCGATACAGCAGCCATAATACATTCCTTCCCATAGGAAAGATATTAATGTGGCAGACCTGAAAAACTCATTGCTTAGAATTACGAACATGCTCACCTTGTGCTTTACACTAACTGACTTTATACAACAGGGATGCAAAACCAGCATAAATCAGCACTTGAAACCCTTTGCTAATACTTGCTGTCAGCGGCCATCAGGGGACATGGCGTTAACCTGCCTCAGGCAGATTCTTCAAATGTGTGCATTGTAAGAATACCTCTCCATTCTGCCTTCTGAAATATTTTTTTTAAAAGTAACACTGAGTTAAAGAAGATTCAATGTCAACTTTTTGGACCATACAGCTTTTGGCTCTATACTACGACTTTCCTGTTGAGGTTTGATAACTGGCCCTCTGCTTTACCGATTAAGCGTAACTCACAGAAATGTAGTCAGGTTTGCGCTTTCAAAGCAGGTGAATTTTGAGTAATAAAATGAGATAGTGAGTTATGCTAGCTGCTGCATGCACATCGCAGCATTTCAGTATCAAAGACAAATTGACAAATGCCTAAGCCATCTTAACGTGACATCATCCAAAAGGCATCAGTGAACAATACAGTACAAACACGCCGCAAACAAAGCCCAACTAAAAAGCTAAGGGTCAATGACATGACAGGGATGGTGTGGTTCCTTTGTAAAAGTAACCCCAGTTAGCAAAGCCTGGGATCAAGATGTCGTTGGATGCACCAACAATAAACCACTGCCTCTGTATACAGCAGACAACGCCTACAAGAAAACACCCTTCTATTCGAATAGGATGATGCCAGCTTCTTCCAAGTGGGCAACACCATCTGTGTTATGATGGGGAGTACCCACATCACTGCTGGTTTGATGTGAACAAACTGCCAACCAGATGTTGAGCTGGAAAAAGCTGAGCTGAGCTCACAACTAAGCAAAGAACAAATTAAACATTACAGATTTGCACTTCTCAGTTACAAACCCCTTGAGAGCTTGTCTAAATGTAATTCAAATAGGTAATACGCTTAATGAGTGGCATTAAGAAAGGAGCCTGCGAGGTACATAAGAGTCTTGGTGCTGATAACTGCTGACAGCTAACAGAGTGGGATTAAAGAACCACATAGTGGCACTGTCCGGGGCAAGCAAGGAGTAATAGTGTTGTTTCTGGATTGGTGGGAGACATGAGGTCAGAAGGGAAAAATTCACTCACATGGACGCAGGACATCCAAAGAGGAAGTATATGAAAGCGCACGTGTGTGAGAGAGTGTGTGTGTGTGCATGTTTGTGTGTGTTTCTGGGTGCAATAAGAGACAGAGAGAGTGATGAGGGACAATAGTGACAAGAAATTAGAGTTTAGGGGAGGGGCTTTAATCAAAATGCCAGCCAAGAGCAGTCCTGGCTCAAAGGAAAACCTTTGTAGTAGCCAACTCCGTCATCCAAAAACAGTCTTGGCAAGTCTCAAAACAAGGTTTATTAGGAAGGACCAGGGAAGGGAACTGTGTGGTTCTCATACAGTACATGCTGGCATTTCCCCTGATTACAATCACTTGTTTTGTTTGTACAGTGCTTGCATGATAACGTCAAAAACAGTGTAAAAGATGATTAAATCTGGGGCAACTGTGGTCTCGGCACAAACTGAGAATTAGGGATATTTAAAATATTCATATGGAGAACTATGCTGCAGAAGGCATATATACTGTATGTATTGTATGTATGTTATGTTCAGAAACGTAACATATACATACACACAACACAGAACTATAAGTTATTGTAGCAGGAATATTTGTTGCCATTTGTTTTTAAAGCAGATCTGCATGATTGCGTACCTCTCCACCACCAGTTGCAGCTGCGTCTTGGAGTTCTTGATCTTGTTCTGAGCCTCCACGTTTAACATGTCCGCCGTGTTTTCCCCGTTGATCTCCAAGATAATGTCGCCAGGTCGCAGGTCTGCTTGCTCTGCCTTGCTGCCCCCGTTGACCTGTTAAACAGAAGAATGAGCTACAATTAGGTCCTAGTGGCCTCAGGTCCTGCTCTCAACACTTTATGGATATTATCTTTCTGGCAAGCATAGACAGCTCTGTAACTTATGACCATGTGGACAATTTGTCAGTTGCTGGCATTCAGCAGCAACAAATTAGTAAATCAGAAAAGGTGTTGACGAGTTGCTTCACACTTTTGCCACATTCTTAATCCAATTGTCCCTCTCTCTAGAACGCAAAACACTCAGTAAATACAGACAGACGCCACAGCGTTTCACACACACATGGAATGAGGCAGTGCCGGTCAACAGCGGACAGATTCATGACACCCTCGGGAAGAAGTCATTAGTGTGACACTACTTGATGCTTTCACTGGGCCTGACCTTTGCAACCAGCCGATCCGCAAGTCAAAGCCAATGCTATACCACCACATCAGAGGAAATTCCACAGTAATGGGCCGAAACATAACGACATAGCCACCACTTTCAGCTTGGTCCTGTGTTGCTGGCACACGCACCCAAACACAGGCTTACTTAATGTGGAGGTCGATGCTGCAACTGCTTCTACTTTAGAGAGAAGTATGACATTTGCCACAAACTGTGCTTGCCTCACAATTAAAAACAGAGGGAGGCAATAAAATAGAAAAATGTAAATCAAAATAAATAAGTACCAATCAGAGAGGATGAAAGTCTTGTTCTTACATCTCTGGAGAAAAAAATGGATGCAAAGAGAATGCCAGTCAACAGGCTGTTTGTCAGTTCAGCCAAGCACGAGGGCAAAGGTGCCATGTCTGTGGACCCATTCGAGAGGCAATTAAGCGTTGCTGTGGTGACCCACAATAGTGCGTGCCTTTTCTGATCAGGACACGCCTGGTTTCACATAAACGAAGAGCAGCTGGAGGTTCTTTTCCAGGGCCTGTGCCCGAGTGAATCAGGGCTAGGCTATCTTTCAGGCCAGCAGGAATAAAAGAGGGCATCCATGTCATCTCTGTGCCAAGTGCCAACCAATTCAGATGGCCCAAGCCTATGGTGGCTTAACTGCTGAGAAGTGGGGGTGAGACAAGCCGTTTCTCAAACCGGGCTTTGAAAACTGATGTCAATGATGGCATTTCTCCCTCAGCAGGAATTCCTGTCACTTCAGAGAACCATTTGATATTTGAGACGAGCAAACATGCTGGTGTTGTTTATCGGATAGCAGTAATAAAGTCAGACTTAAAGGCCATCAGTCATGAGAAGACCTGTTTTTTCAAGGATAAATTGTCAACAGGGTGCAAACAATAAATGCTTTTGAAGTCAAAGTCTGTGTGAAGCACTGGTACCATGCCATGTTTTTCCATAATTTATTCTTTATGGTCAGAGGAGCTACTGGGGAAGTCTCCCTGGAAAAATCCAGGCTGAGGTAGTGATGTAGGACCAGGATGTGCAGTGGGCAGAACTGGGTGTCTCTGGCATGCAGAAGTAAGTCTGAGTTTCCTGCTGGGGTTTACTGTATGCTGTCTGCTTACAGTGGCAATGTTAACACTTCTTCTCCATCTTCCCTTTTTTTTTAACAGTGAATGGGAAAATATGGTTATTAAAAACAACATGCATGTGCTAATCTACTGATGCACGTGGTAATGCACACACCTTCGCACAGAAACATAAAACTACACTCACACTCAGGAACCCCTCAACTCCCACCTCAGCTTCCACTGTAACTTTAATCAGTGGTTTCCTTCTAATGTAATCTACTTCCATTCTATTCTAATGGTTCAGTAGTCAAGGAAATAGGTACGAAGCAGCCTGAAAACACAAACAAACACAAGAAAAGAGTCGTAGAGAGAAGGAAGTTGACTTTGCATGACATGCCATTACAGGCTGTGCTTTCACAAAAACAGAGGATATGGTTTGATAAGGTGCTTCGAGGTTCAGCAACATGGCAGCTGTTGACGAGTACCTTTGATACGGTAATGGCCTTCTTGAAGTCCCTTCCTCCAAATATTCTGAAGCCCCATGGTGAAGGGCCAATAAGGTTCACCGTCAGCGCCATTTAGTGATCAGCTCAGCACACACTCTTGTCAAAACCCTGAAAAAAGAGACACAGTGAGACAACATGAGACTGAATGTATAGGGCATAAACATATGCATGGTTGACTATTTTCATCTGACATTTCTGCTGGCCAGGATTAATATAAGATCAACAGGTGAAAACGGTGAACATTTGCATAAGCCACCTTTCATCTCCAGCAATCACTCACTTCCACTGGCCTAAGTCCCTGTGACATGGATTGTGTAACCACATCAAACAGGAATGAGAAGAATCTGAAAACAAAGACACATGACATTGCTAAAGTGCCTGCAAAGCCAAAGAGTTTCATTAAATCCAAATGCTCTTTCGAGACCAGGAAAACAAACACAAACAACAAGTCATGCAAGCACAGTGTACAAGACGCTAAACGTTTTGTTGTTTTTGACTGTGTTTAATATATATGTCTACAGTGGTGTAGTATGATTATGACATGTAGCATGGTCGCCCTTTAGGACATGTTTACAAGAATGGGCTGTATAAATAAAACCTCTAATTTGTATGGTTAGGGCTTGCACGAAAATGTACAGATTTTGCTTCCAAAAAGTCTGTTGTGAATCTGTGATTGTATTGTTCAGTGGAAACTCCAATGCATAGTGGAACCATGTGAGGAGTTTGATTCTCTTGTAGACAGATTTTCCTGGTGGCATCAATTCAATCTTAAGAAGAACAAATCATAATGTAACATCATCCAATGGCCTTTTTGCTTCTTCTGCATGTGGGACAAATTGCTATCCGAATAATATTTTTGTGTTGGCAGTCCACAAAAACATGTTCTATGTTAAGGATCAAGATTTTGACAGGATCGATAAGTAACAGATCCCCCAGATGTAGATATTTTACTGGTGACGAATGAGCTTTAAAAATATTACAGGCTGCTGAATTATAATTGGTGAGGACAGTGTGGCATGTGCTACTGCCTGTGCCATGTCGAGTTTCTCCAGCACTCTGTCAACCCTTCTGCATGAGCTCATCTGTGTAGACATACACAAATGAGGATCCATATGAGTAAACACTAAAAGTGAGGTTATCTCTGTTGACCTAGCAATGATTATTGGCTCCCCAGCCTCATGCTGCTCGACCTCTAACTGCTTTTTGAAAAATGACCTGCATGCTTTGAGGTTGTGTTGGAGCATTCCTACCAACAAGTCACATGTCAAATTCTCCTCAAGGTATCGGTGTGAACTCTGTTGACACAAACAGCATGATGATAATGTCCCTATCAGCAAGGTACTAAAGGGTAATCAGATAGGTTACAAAATATGATACTGATGAAGGCAATACGCCTTAACACATTCTCAATAACCCTTTAACTGTTTTGGAAAGGGTGTCTCGAGCAGTATTTTTCACCACCGACACTGAACATCCAGACCAACATTTACACCATCTAAAATATCAGTGGGCCAAAGCCAGAGCAGAATACACTGAAAACATTGGAATAGTTATGCTGATGAAGCTTGTAGATGAAGCTCGTCTGGCGTACGACTCAATGTGGAGACACAGGACTCTGTGGTGCACAGTGATGATGGGGATGAGCACTTACAGGTTCATAAACACGCCAACACCTTAACAGTGTAAACACATACTTGCCTATGTACTATGCGTATTACTGGAGGATTCCAGTAGAGGGCACACCTCAGAACTCAGACAGTATGCATGAAGTAAACAATAAATATGGCAACACTCGGGGAGCTCAGTATATGGTTAATGCTAAGATCATGGCACAAAAACGCTGCAGATGGTATAGGCCCCAAAACAAAGTACGTCGTGACAGTGGTGAGTATGTTTCTCTCGTGCAGCCAATGCGACAGATTGATGATGAGAAACACCGCCAGTATTTTCCAATGTCCGCCAGGACAAGTCTCGTACTTGTTTCCATTTATTTTTGCAGGTTTTCACTGCAACTTCTATGGCACTGATCTCTCGCCAGCTGTTTTCACAAGCATATTTATCACTGTGCAACGACAATGACGCATCACATAGATGTGGGTAATTGCGGACATGATCATACAACTTGTCTTCAAAGCTTTCCGCCATTTTTTGACGTGCCTAACCTTTTAACGTACTGGCCCTACACTGCCCCTACCATTCATGTGCATATTGCATCTCGCGAACGCGTAGCGCTGATTTCTGAGGATAGCAGCAGGACAGCATACGCAAGTCAGCCATCATGTATATTAAAATTAAAAGCAAGTATATTTCCGCTCTTAGATGTATAAAGAAGAACTAAATACTGGATGCAAAGATGGTGCCTATTCAATCCAATGAGAATTGCTCGCCTGTTGCATACGCCAAAAAAGTTTTCTAGCTTCCGGGTTTACTTCCTGGTAACGGGGACTACTTAATATGCGCAGTAGTGTTTCTCCCGCTGGCCCCACCCGCAAATTCACGCTCGGCCCATAGACTTTACATTGCCGTGACGTCAGAGATAATCTCTTAAATCTGGCTCGAGCAAAGATTTACAAATAAAAAACCTCCATGAATCAAAAATTCATATAGAAAGACTCATAATTGACCTTGTTTGCAGTTCGAGGTGTCCTGTCAACAGTTTTACAGACATCTCTTTTATAATGGTGGTCTATGGAGAAAATGCTTTTTGGGCCACAGGGGAATATTTAGCTGCAATACCGCGAGTGGCCACTGGGTATAGTTGGTAGCAAGGCTGAGTGCTCTCTTCATATCCAGGTTCTAAATGATGAATTCATGATTGTGGTGAAGTTAATGTCTCATTCATGGGCTTCCATTATGTTCCACTCAGGAGTGGCTGAGTCACTAGTGACACCAATGGTAAAAGTCTGTACATCTGTCCGGTCCGGTCTATGGCTCAATATCAAAAAATTTTATGTCCACAAATAAAGTAATAAAAGCCTGTCAATTATTACAAACATTGCATAATATAGATCAAACTTTCCTAAAGTATGAGGAGTCCGCAAGAAAAAACGTCTGGAGATCACAGTAAAGTGGACATCAGCCACACTACTCCCCTAAACCCCTCCAAACACTGGCCCATTTCATCGGCCACACATTCCACAAGTGTTTGGGAGACGCAGTTCAGACCCAGTTAGTTGTTAACAGTCTGGGCCAATTAGCAGGGTTACTGGGCTCACCATTATTAGGGTCTCTTAATTGCTGTGGCCTTCAGAAATAAGTGCAGTTACGATAATGACAGGGAGCATCCGCCCCACAGTTTCCCAGCCTTTGGGGGTATCAATTAGTTCCATGAGCTTCAGCAGCGTCTCCTAAGGAGTGCCCATTACCAACCGAGCACCCCGCTAATTCTCTGTGTAAACGTTCACCATTGGCATCATAAAACCGCTACTGGTGGATAATGTCAAAGTGAAAAGATGGTGGAGGAATGCAGCAGAGCGGACAAATGGAGGACAAGAAAAACACCACAACACACTCATGGCTGTGCTTAATTGGCCCCTGATGAGGTTTTAAGCCTGCACTGCTGCTCACATAAATAAAGTGCTGAACACAGTTTGATTAAACCTCACTATCACACAAAAGTACTGTTGGACAGCTGCCACAATACATAAAAAGGTGAATTCTGTTCTGGTGACATCTCGCTGCTTTTGCTGCCACGCCAATTTGCCGTTACAATTCAACACGCCCAACACAATGAGAAGAATTCTAGTCATGAAGTCATTTCTATGGCTCGCAGCTCAGCAGCAGCAGCCGCGCAGCAGGAGGTCAGTATGAGGAGAACGGTAGTGTCGGTGTAGGGACATACTCTCACTTCAAAACGCAATGGACAACTTTATGACTTACCTGCATTCCTATATAGTGAAAAACACCACTGTGTCAAGTTTGACAGACTACTAGAGATGGAATCCAAATTTCCAAGACAGGATTATCAATTGGCTCATACATGCAGTTGTGACTTTATTAGGTACAGCAAGCTAAATCTAACGTAGTCTAATATAGGGCTGCCACTAACAATTAATCTGCTAATGATTTTCATGATTCGTGATCAAAGTTACTTATTTTGTCCAACCGACAGTCTAAACCCCAAAGACTCTTCATTTACGATCATAAATGAAAGAAAAGAAGCAAATTGTTACATTTAAGCAGCTAAAACCTGCAAATGTTTGACTTTTTCTAGATAAATGACTGCGATAATTAACCGATAATCAAAATAGTTGGCAACTAATTTTCTTCAACTAATTTTAATTAACTAATCGATCAATCGACTAATCATGGGAGCTCTAGTCTAATACAACTGCACTTCAGTAAAGCTTACATTCTTTATTCTAGGGATGTTTATTAGAAAGAATCTGGCGATACAATACGTATCACGATACAAGGGTTATAATTCAATACATTGCAATATACTGTGATACTGTAAGCAAAGCGGAAATTTTAGGAAAACTTTCATTTTATTAAAACACACCGCCTTATGCATAAAATAAAAAAGTAAAATTAGTTTATGCAATCAGAACAGTCGGATCTGCATTTGTATTTATCAGTCTCTGTAAAAAACAAAATTAACCTCTGCCACAAATCTTTGCATGCATACTATTAATTAAAAATCTATTTGAGAATTGATACAATATCAAAAACCATAAAATCAAGATACTCAAGTATATTGATATTTTACACTCCTAATATAATCAGTTTTGGTTAAAAGTGTTCAGAGATGTTGATTCAAGTTTATAATAAAGTTTGGAGAGTCTAGAGGGCTGTGCTGTTTAAGTGTACTACAACTCTTTGTAAAGCTGCCTCCATTAGTCCATTTTTCAAAACTCATCATATAATCAACAACTATTTTTAATTAATCACAATTTTTCAAGCAAAATGCCAAACATTCCATAATTTACTGCTAATTTACGCCTTTGTCTTATGCGTTACTAATAACCTTCACTAATAAAACAATATTTTATTAGTGAAGGTTATTAATCAGGTAATATTACCACTCAACTGATTGTCCTCACAGCATCTAACAAAGCTTTTTGTGCCAGATGAGCAGTGACCACTTTCGCTCTAAAGACAAGTTAGAGCGAAAGTTCTACTCCACCTCAACCTACCTTAAAGAGCTGCTTTACCTACAATTATGTGATCACAATGTTTCAATGAAGAGCTTTCCTAGCACATGATAGACTTAAGTGAATACCCAACAAATCAAAAAGAAAATGGCACAAAATATTAGCATTTAGAAGCTTGAGACTGACAAAAACACTGAGATTTATGTCATTCAAAACTCAGTGTTGCTACTCGGCATACGAAGAACACTTTGGGGTGGCAGGATTGATGAGATGTTCAAAAAGGTAAACATCATCATGAGCTCAGGCATCACGTGGCTCAGACTGTATCTCAGTTTCCATAGGGACATTTTTGCTCTCTGGAGTAGGTTTAAGCCATGTACATACTAATGTTGAAGACCTTTTGGCACTTGTTACATCTTTGTCCCTACAGGCAAATGACAAAGTGGAGGTATGAAGGGGAAAAACAGGCCTTTCCCGAAAGTTCAATTCAAGACTCATTGCTCCAACATGCAGAGAGCCTCAAGGGTTTCATTTGCAAAAGGTTCTCATAGTGAAAACTAAATGATCAATTAAAAAACAACAACCTTATGTCAAAAATCAGAGAACTATGTGTTTCACAATTAATTGAACCTACTCTTGAAGCAATTATTCTTGTGTCTCTATGTCTGTTATATGATCTGATTGTAACTAGAAATGAGAAAAGAAACCCGCTACAAGCCTCAGTATAACTCCATGGTGGCCAGGGGTGTCATTTAAGCTGAGGCTCGTAGACACACAGTAACACCCAACTGATGTGCAATCTTCAATTTATCATGTTTACCATAACAGGAAGTAATGGGTAGGTTGGGCTGAATAAGTGAAACCTGCGAAAACAAGTCTGAAACTGTGTGTGTAATTTACTGGTGTGTGGCAAAAATTACTATGACTCATCTGTGATGAGTCATTAACTCTAATCAGCATGTAATCACAACACGGCTATGGCAACCAGTAGTCATATGTTCATGGTTATATTATAGTATTTAAATACGTCTTATAGTATTTAAAAAAGGTCCGGTGTGTATGATGAAAGAACAGCAATGGAATATAATATTTCTAATTATTTTCATTAGCGTATAATCACCTGAACCTAAGAATCGTCATGTTTTGTTACCTTAGAATGAGCCTTTTATAGGGAGCAGATCCTCGTCCATGGAGTCCACTATATTTCTACAGTAACCCAGAACAGACAAACCAAAAACCTTTTTCCACATTTTTAGCAGCCACCGAAGGGTGAGACAAGGGGTGTTCATTTGGTTGAGATCTACAACCACACCCCTACTGTATATGCTACTAAAGCCTACACACTGCACTAGAGGTTTGGCTGATAAATCAGTTGTAATAGCAAGTTTCGGTATCAACACAATTCAGCTCCGATAGTGGTCGATGGCTGTGTCCTCCACCAGTCAAATTCTCAACTGGAATTACTGACTTTGAGCTCAAAAATAAAAATTGATCGCACCTAGATTTTTTACAATTAGTTAGTCATTTATTACTTACTTTGACTTAGATGTCCAGTTCAACAGTTATCCAGTGTCTAATAAAGTGGGGGAAAATTTGTTTTTGTGGGGGTGGGTGGGGTAATGTCAGCTGATTAATTGGCTAGCAGCTTTTTCTTGATACAAACAATTGCTATTATATCAGCCTCAGGAAATCCACTATTGGTCAACCTCTACACTGGACCTTTAATGTTGAAAACTGAATAAACGCATTAGATGGAAAGAATACATAGCTTGCAGCATGCAGAGGGAAATGGGCAACGAATAAATTTGTGCATCCCAGGAAACCGTTACCATCATTATATTTAACAAAGCTAATCCTAGGAATTGACACCTCATTTATTCCAAGGAATGAAACATTTGGAAAAACAAGTTCTTACCACATGTACTAGAGTGGAAATCAAATATCCATGAAAACAGAACACACAGAACACAAAGCATTAGATTGACTAAGCAGATAGCTGACTAAACCTCTGTATAATAAAATGTCTGGCAGCCAAACCTGGCCACCTAAATCAACTCTTCACCTCATCCCTGAATCACTAGGGTTTTTCTTGAACTCTGGGCCAAGATCCACTGGACTGAAATGAACAGGCACCGCCTCTCCAACAAGCTAATACTGAAAGAATGGCTGATGAACACAGCAGACGCAATGCATTCAACTGAAAGCTCTGGCTCAGCTTTGATGCGAAGGCACACTGTCTCAGCAGCAGAACCACTCTGGCTGCCAGGAAATATTCCGGCTATGAATCATACTTGTCCAGGCTCTCGCTGGTGGCCATACACCGGTGTGAACTTTCCACAGCCCTCATCAGTGATGCGGTCTACGACTGTTGACTCCGTGTGTCAGGCCGGCACCTGCCTACCTGGACACACACACCCACTAAATTAAAAAAGGAGAAGAATGCAAGCCTCTCCCTGGACTGTGGAGAGTGAAATAGCATTCTAGGCATTCTCCAAATCACACCCATTTGGTCAGGTCACTAGGGAGACGTGAAAGTATCAAACAATAACAAATGATGTCTAACAGGGTGGTGGTTGATGAGATTTTGTATCGTTGTAAGTGCACAAGCGTCATCATACCTGTAATTTGTGTGGTTTACTCCCTTTTTAGCGAGAAAACTTTGAAGGGTGCATGCTCCTATAGAGTTTCATGCTGTAATGTAATCTGTCATCTTAAAAATGTTACATAATCTTATCTACTGCAGTACAAAAAGACAAGTTCCACGATTACCCATCATCCATTACTGCCTTGCTGTGTTGCTGCAGTGGACTGGTTGGTGTCCACTGTGCAGTATCAAGTCAAGGACACTGTGGCTTCCACTTATCTCCCTCTGCATCACCATCATCTGGAGATAATGTTACTGCTGCTCACAGTGAACAGACTCCACACTCTGCTGCTCAGCAATCAGCTCACTTCACCACATCCTCTGCATGCACCATTAGGCCTTCCCAACAAGACACACACCAGCCAACAACACTTTGTTCATTACAAGCACGCTCTTGAAATCCACTGCTGCATGGTGCACCTCACCCTGGCGCTTCTTTTTGGTGAAGTTGGAGACATCCTCTGTCTCAGAAAGTGCTCTTTCTACAAAACTGAAGTAGTGTATAAGAAAGAACAGGCAGTCCTGCCTGTCTCAGCTAAAAGTGAAAACCACAGCCAAAAAAACTTTCATCATTCAGATTTGACTCCCTGCATCACAGAGAAAAGCTGCCCGTTATAAGACCTAATTAAATAAAAGAAAAAACACACAGCACAGTAGGATTCAGTAAAACTAGAAGACTGAAATGTTCTTTTTCTTCAGTTCCAACCTCATGCAATTGCAAAACAAACGAAGAACTCTTTCCCTGAATTAGAAGGTAATGAGTTGGCCTTTTCCCTGTTTTCTTGCAAAGCTACTCTATCCAAAATTACAGTGCTCTGTTCCACAATGACTTTAGCCCTACCTAAAAAAAAAAAAAAAAGAGCAAAAGCCATCAGGAAACAAACACAATATAAAGCGAGAGGAGGGTAAGGTAGAGCAGGCACATGAAAGGCACAATCACAATGGCGGAGGTACACAAACAGCAGTCTGTGGGTTCATGAATGACCCTTCCACTGGGACTGTTCTTGATTATACATGACCTCTTAATGAGTGATGCAGAACTGGCTTGTACTAGAACTACAGTGGACCTGCTAATTCGGAGTCATCACCCTCAACAGGGAACAGCCCCACCAATTTGTGACATAAATACTGACTTTAAAGTGTCCTGAGGTTGCACCTGGTCCAGCACCTCCACAAATCAGACTGACTGCTTCATGTGATAAAAGAAGCTTACCTGCTCCCCTGGATACATACCCACTGACAGTGTGGAAGGTCTTCTAACCAGCACTCTGTGGGGGCCAGAGTTTTTCTATTCATTTCGACTGACTTTAAATTTCCACTTCTATCATGCATCATTAGTCAAAACAGCTCTGATGTACTGCACATACTTGGCATCATTCATAATAAGCTTCACTGCATTCTCTGAGGTTCCCACGCTTTTAATTAACAGGCGTCTGTCAGTTTAATAAGTACAATAAATCTTTTTTATTTTTTTAAATCACCCATAAAAAAAACAACATGATGCGTAACGTTAAGTTTTAAACAAACACGAGGATTAAAGCAAATTTGTGAGCCTGAAAAGTTGCACAGGAATAAATGACTACGATGCATTCAATTAAATATTTATGAATTTATAACTGCTCTATGCCTAACTTTAAGCCCTGGAAACAGGGAGATATGATTTTTTTTTTACTGCTCTCATTCAGCAACCATAACAAATAAGCATTTAACCCACCAGAGTTTTGATCAATTAAGCTGCATCAAGGAAAACAAACCCAGTTTCTTAAATTAGCCAAGAGACAAACTGAGACACTTAACGCGGTTTACTTACCGAGGTGAGTGCAGCGTGATTTAAGCCTCCACCTGCTAAACCTCTGAGCGCTCCTCGACGAAACACTGAACACGCACACCCAACAGACAGCAGGTCCCACTCCACCTCAGCCTGAAACAACTGCCTCCAAAACGCAAACAGAACAAAGCGGCTTTGTGAGTTCCCTCCGTCAGAGTAGGAGCACTGGTTGAAGCGCTGATAGGTCCCTCGTCTGTCTGTCTGTCTGTCTTCTGTTGTTTCAGATGTGAAGGTGGCACACATGAACGCCACCTGAGGCTGCGCGCGCAGTGGTGTCAGCGGGACGAGCTCGCCGTGCCATGTGCCGTTATCAAAATAAAAGCTTAGACACACAGGCAAGCAAACCTGGGGCGTGTCGCATCAGAGAGGGGGCGGGAGGGGAGGGTGCCGCAGTGATAATTGAGCCATTTACCCGAAAACACACCGTGGCTGCGTTTGGTGTCCGCGCGCCACCTGCTGACAGCGCGCAGCAGAGCAGCAGCAGCAGCACGCGCGCCACATCAATTAACCGGAGGCGTAGTCCACCTTTCTGTAGCCTACTGACAGTTTTTTAATTAAAAACACCCGGCGTCACAGGTGTGTCAGCAGGTCGCTGATTATGTGGTTCGACTTAATAACTGGCTTATATCAAATACGTGCAACAGGTGTTTGAACCGAAGAACAAAAGAGAAACAAAACAGACATGCTTAATTTATCAATCATTGCCTTTGATCTCATTTGCCCTTTAATTGTTGAATGTGTAACTGGAATGAAGCTGTTTCGTATTTTATATGTCCTTAATCTTTCCATAATCTTATATTTTTCTATTTGAGTCAAATAAGTAGCCTAAAATTCACAATAAAGGAAATTTACTAAACCTTATACCTACAGCAATGAGATTCATAACAATTAATCCCCCTTAATTGAAATAACTGATCATTTTCCATTGAAGTAAGCTATAAAGTAAAATTCTGGCTTAGTTTTGTACTGTTTTGTGTGTTTCTGCTACATGAGTATTTTTTGTGGAATACGAGCTTGTGTGTGCGGTCTGTGTTATGTCAATGAAACAATGTTGTCAAATCCACATCAGCACAACACGCATGGACAATCATACACTCCACTGTACTGTATTAGGTGTACATGTACAATCTAATTCAATCCAATACAACTGCTCTGCCATGAAGTCTACTTTTATGATGTCTAGAGTGTTCAGTGTTTCACTATTTTATGTTTTAGCATTTAAGTCATAGTTGTGGTGTTGGTAAGTTATGGTAAGGACAAAAATTAGAAACACTTTTCAATATAATGCATTTTTTTCCTGAGATTTAAGTGTGGTCAATACTGTACAGTACAAGCTCTCTTCAGTTCAGGAAACAGTTAATACATCAGAATGTGTTTTATTTATTCTATTTTGTGTGGATGCATTTTGCCTATGTTGTGGGACAGGTGCATATTTGCAGCATTACGAAATAATACCTATATGCTGAAACTATGTCGGTTATATTCTCCAGTCTTAATTCTCTGCTCATCAGCTCCATGCTTACCTTAAGTGTTTGTTTAAATGACATATATTAAAAAGCATTTAACAAAAATGAGCACATGAACACAACTGGCTACTCTCAGTATCACTCTGTAATGTTTAATAGCTTTTTTAAAAATTGCGTACCATACACATGAGATACATTGTTTTATAAGCAAATATATATTATATTTTCAATTTGATAAAAGGTTACAATCTGTACAGTCATCTCTTGTGGTACTAAATATAATTAATTTATACAGTGAAATCATGAATATATCATATTGATTTGCACAATGACTTCATGATTAGGATTTCTCATTAGGCTTAGAAAGGCCACATGTGTCAAAGGTTGCACTGATACAAACATACAGTAAGTGGTTTTGGAAATACTGACAAAGTGATAGTGTTAACCCAGCAGAGAAAGCACTATAACAACAGTAGTAGCAAATATAGTAGAAATAAAGTGAGCTGGGATTGTTCAGCAGAGAATTAAAAATGTCATGACAGGTTAGATTGGGCACATACAGAAAAAACTTCAAAAGATCATTCTATTTGCTGAGGAGGAATTGTCTAGATTTAACTTAAAGCTGAGCATCTTACAGAGGTTTTAAACTTAATTTCAGAGCAACTTCTATTACAAGACAGAACAGAACGAGCTAACTCTTTACTGTCACCTTTGGCATCCAATTCCATGGCTTAAGAGGGACAAACATCATCCAAATATGAGCAACTTGCTTAAGAAACCATTATGCATTCATTATCTTTGCTCTTCTGTATAGCCTCGTGAATGGCTATAAACTTGACATGTCTGAGCCCCTACTGTGCTTTATTGTAAGCACATATCTACAGACGTCCATGTTCTTTCCTCAAACTTGCCCAGGATATTTTCAGAGATCTGACAGATAATCTGGAGAAGATATGTGAAGGAAACATTAATGCATCAAAATACTCGAAAAAATTTGCCACCCTAGGTAAAAATTCTCTGCAATGGTTTGTGATGGCACTGTGAAGGCACTGTGAAGGCAGCATCATACTGTATGAAGGCCTCATAAGAACTGTTCAGCTGTTCAGTGTGAGGGAATGCAAATTTCCTGCAGCTGCAAATAGTTGTGGAACACAAAAGTCCTTTCTTTGCATCTGAAACAGTATCATCAGCATTCATTCTTTCCTCTCAAGCGGTGTGTGTGAAAACACTCAAGTCATGGTGGAAAACACACACACACACACACACACATGCAGGGGGGGTGAGGTGAGAAACCACTCGATGCCCCTGCCTTCGCCTCTGTTCTGGGAAACAGAACACATGCAGGTCCTACTGAACCAGATGGAGGAGTGCGGTGGGTAAACGAGATGGAGAAACGCTGAAGTGTCAAAGCAGGGTCTGTTGGAGTGAGTGTAAGTGATTGGTTGGGCTCTTATGAGTCCAGGTGGCTGTGGGCAAGCAGGAAGTGTGGAGGGGGGGGGGTCAAACTGGTGCCACGTAATTCCCAGGAAAAGTCCCAAAAGCACGAGTCCGTTCTGACGTACCTACAGAGAACAGAGCACGGTCACTCAACAGAAACAAATAAATGTATGAATATGTTCTATAACTTAAACAAAATGTACAGTTTAAGTTTGTGTGCAAATTACATCTGCAATGTTTCGTGATGTCCACTAGGGGGGGGAGCTGACACTGTTTTGATATCAGTCACAATGAAGCAAAAATACTTGGATGCCTCAAAAAGATTCATGTTACAGTCTTTATGAAACTTTTATTTAACAATTTTTAAATAATGATAATAATTTAATAATAATAATATGTTTTCTTATACTATAGACTGTAGACCTTCTGTAAAATCGCATTCCTTTTTATCTTTAGAACCCCATACAGGGGTGACAAATTAAAGGAAATATATGAATAAAATCGCAAAGAAACATAATGAATGCACAAGACATAACTAAATGGTTTGATGAATATGAAAAATATGCAAATCATGGCCCTCAAGGTCACCTATTCAACACAACAAAACCAAAGACTTTGGAGTGCTGGAGGCTCGTGTTGGCCCAAAACAAGACATGTGGGGGGGGGGGGGGGGATTTTCTTCAATTTGTCAACCATCTTGAACGTGATTTTAAAATAAATCCCTTACCTACAAACCAGCCATCATCACATTTCTCCATCACTTGTACAATGTCTCCTTCTCTGAGCTCCAACTCATCTGAATTCTGTGGTTTGTAGTTGTAAACAGCTTTGTATCTAAAATAGAGAACACAGAAAAAAGAAACAGACAGTCTGAGCCACAAATTCACCGAGGCTGCAACACTTGGTCTCTGCTGCAACAATGTAAACAAATTAAAATCCGGAGACATACGGTTGGCGTTGCACCACCGTTGAACCGTGGTTGTTTTGCGCTCGTGTGTGTGGCAGGGATTTCACATGTGGATTAGGCGGAGCAGCCTGGTTTGGCATTGCACCCTGGGAGAAATAAAAAACCTCATGTCAGCCACATTGACCTAATGACTGATGGATAACATTCCTGTCAACACAAAAAGTAACAGCGCAGCGTGTGTGGACGTGCAGTGACTTCCTCAGGGAGGCAGTGAGAGCAGACCTTTGGGGGGTCAGTGTATCTGGAAGTGTTTGCTGTGGTAGCTCCTGCTCTGTGTGCGGACGCTGACGACTGAGTGGAAGGTGAAACAGCTCGAGCCATGATGGAGCTCTGGTTAGCGGAGTGTGTCCCAGCCCAGTGGTTGTTCTGGTTGGTGGGTGAAGCAGTTTTGGAGGGGCTGTGGGGCCACCAATCAATTGTGTCTTTGGACACGGGTGTCTGGGTGGGGGAGCGTGACTGTGAAGCTGGGCTGCAATGAGGTACAGGTGAGGACAGCTTCAGGGGGGAGTGCTCAGGTTTGGGGCTGAGGGAAGTGGGGGTGAGAGGGGATAATGGTGACCGCGGGCAGGGTGAGTGGAGTGGACGTCCTGGACTCTGGGGTCCAGGGGAGACGGGAGACATGGGGCCAGGTGAGTAGTCGTCCGTGGAGTATTTGGTGCGGGGCATCTTGTTGACCTGGACGTAACTGGCCGGGAAGATGCCGCTCCGGCTGGTCCCTGAGATCCTCCCCTCTAACCACTTATCGTCAACACGCCGGGTTATATCGATCACCTCCCCCTGAGGGAAAAAAGATTTATATTAGACAGGGTAAAATAAAACATCCCATAAGAATTAAATGATAATGTTGGTTGGACATAATGGCCACACATAGTAGTCAGTCTATCCTAATATGACAGTAATGAAATATTACTTTATCATGCAGACCTTTGAAAATGTAAAAGATGCTTTTAAAGCTGTAGTAAGGAGCTTTTTTCACGTTTTGTGCAGATCAAACAACTTAAAACATGTAAACTATTGAACTTTAGAGGTTCTGGTGAGTGGATTTTGTTACGGAGCCAGGCTAGCTGTTTCCCCCTGTTTCCAGTCTTTATGCTAAGATAAGCAAAGCTAACCAGCTGCTGGTAGCTTCCTATTTAATATACGGTCATGGGAGTGGTACCAATCTTCTCATCTCGCTCGGAAAGAATGCCGAAAATGTCAATTGCTAATACGATTTTTAGCCTGGCTTGTGCTACAAATTCACAAGTCCCAATATGAACGATTAAAGGGGCTCAGTGTGGAGGGAAATCCTTTTCCTCTCTGCTGCAGCTCCACTGCAATACTCACTTTACGAAAAGAAAGTTCAACAGGTAGATCGGCATTGAAGTTGAACAGGGCCACAGCTTCCCCGTAGTCCAACACCTGTAAAGTGGGAGACTTTATAGGAGTCGGCTTCTCTGTTGGTGGCAGAATCTGTGAAGGACAGAATAAAGAGATGTGAAACAGTGTCACAACAGTGCAACACGACACTGCAGAGAAATAGAATGAAGAAGTTCACCTCCACATAAGTTGTGGGGAAAATGCCAGCTCTCCCATGATGCTCTCCTTCATACCAGTTGGCATCGACCTGCCTGTGGATGTAAACAATGTCGCCTTTCTGCAGCGTGAGCTCCCTGAAGAAGGTAATAATGAGACACACAACAGGAAAATCCATCAGAGAACTTGAATCGAGACACAAGTTCAAAGATCTAAAGGTACTGATTGTTTCAGATGTGCATTATGAAAAGAATTTAGACTTCAAATTTGATCCAGAGCTTTACGTCTGATGTTGCCGCACTGCATTGTTTTCTTTCAGAAATGTAAATGGAAACGGCATACTTATTATACGAGCTCACACTGTAACTCACTTGGGTGACTGAGCCTGGAAATTGAACTTGGCTCGTGCTGCTTTCATCTGGAAAAAACAAACAAAATCATTCAGTGTTTTGGGAGGATTCGCCCAGATGCAACTATTGTGTGAACAATTCAGAGTGTGCTCAGATCACAGAAACAAAACGGCATGACTTAAAACCAAATTTAAAAAAAGCATTTCTGAAAGATTTTCCAGGAGAGAAACCTACCTTTTTCTCCTCTTTCTTAGGTGGGAGCGCCATGGTTTCATTTGCAGGGGAAAGACGTTCTACTGTGGAACAAAGTCAAGGCACAGCAGTATGAGTGGAGTCTAAAACATGCTTTTGTTTGGGGGATGTTGTTTTTGAAGGTGTTGCGATTTTTAAAAAAAAAGCAATCACACACACTTTCAAAAGGGATCTTATTCAGGGATCTTATTCAACTTATTCAGGCCGGCTCTCTCTGGACTCATTTCCAGGAAAAACAATTGGATAAAGCTAATCTTTAATCAGGTCTTCCGAGTTCCACTTCCTACTTTTTGTGGGCTTCCTCCCCACCCATTCACAATACAAAAAAAATCTGGAAAAGCTTTCCATGCTCACACTGGCCTCATCTAAAATGCCACACAACAGAGCAGAGAACAACAGTCAGTGGCCAAAAAAGAGAATCATGGGACCTTCAATATATATTAGATTACTAACAGCTTTCATTACATATATGCTGCCTGATTAAGTGAGAGGCCTGCTCAGGTCTTTTGGTGGGGTAGAGCAGAACACGATTTACTTGTGGACACTACTGAAGCTATAAAGTGCTATTGTCCTTATCAACAGTGGGTGGAAAAAAATAACAATACAGTGTTGCAGAGCCGAAAGAGAAGTGTTTACCATATGTGGGAGCAGAGGTCGATGAAGTGCCAACAGAGCGAATG
>JBBPCS010012008.1:0-29379 GCA_037974645.1 Hollardia meadi | reverse complement strand
ATCAGTTTGGTTTTAATTAATTATTTGATGCTATAAAAAGGGGCTGAAACGTCATGATTGACAGCTGAGCCCTGCTCGCAATTGGGCGGGCGGGTGTATGGGCGGGAACTCGATACTGCGGCTCCGCTGCCTGGTCACTACTGCGCAGACGTTACCAGCACAAGATGGCAGCCCTCGTATTCGGGATATTTTGGCTTCACTTTTGTACAGTGGGAGAAAGTGGAGACGCATCTTTATCAATGTCAATGTTGGGGACCTTTTCTGGCATAAGCACTGACCTTGTCAGGACCAGTAGTCCTCATGGGGAACAAAGACCAGTCCTAATGTGGCAAAACATAATTTTTGAGGTCCTGGTCAGGGTTAGGGCTATACATCAGACTGGCAATACATTATCAAGCAGCAACAAGTGCCAAGGCCACGACCCCTCTTGCGGGAACGAATCATACCATCACATAAGAAACTTATTTCTTCTTAAAGTCTTCTTCATTTGGTAGAAGTGTAAATATGAATTATGTACAAACTATCATCATAATTCATGTTTCCATCCAACTATTTCTGTGTGAATTATGAAGTACTGAATTGAAAAAATGAAATAGTATTGCAAATTTCGAAAGAAGGTACAGAGCAGATGTCATCTAAACTATGCCGAATAAGGAACTCGAAACCGTATTACCAAAGCTTTCACACTGACAAAATTCACTGTTGGTGTTATGATGCTGGTGACAATCATTGACTGAATAAAGTACTGATGGATAGTTAGCTTGAGTTTGAGGCAACTAGAGTGCATTCATACAGTGTAGTAGCATTAGTAAACTGTAGTAGTAGACTGTCATCTCCAAATAAAAACTTTATCAGACAACCAAAGGTTCCGTAAGCTTCGTTGAGCTAGTTTCAAATGTTGGTGTGGAGTCTATGACCGGAGATCCATACGCTGACCACCGCCTGCGGGCACCGAAGAGGACCTGAGGTGTCCATGAGCTAGGTTCCCACTAGCTTATGATGCCTAATATTAGCAAACTGTGATAGAAATTGCTGTGTAACTGACATTACTGAGTTAGCTTGGTGAATTGTCTTGTCTGTCTTGTTACTATTATACTGTAATTTTTTTGGCAATAGCTGGCGTTTAACAAAAGATTCATAAGACTCTGTTGGGTAAACCAATTTTTAAATGGGCATATAAACCAAACTTAACCCCACTAATCTGTGCTTTTCTTGCACAGGTTTCGTGCTGGTTTTAAACAAGCCTTCCACTTCTGCCCCTGTGTCCCTCGAGGCTCTTACGAAGGCCTGGAACTCAAGTCCACTCGCTACCTTCAGACCCAGACAAGCGTTTACAAGGCCAGCCGGATGGAGACCACTGTGTCAACTGTTCTCCAGGTTGGGGACGACATGGAGCAGCCCAAGGTCAAGGTGATAGCAGGCCCAGGGCCCGGCGGGGCTGCGGTGGGAGCCAGACCGCATAGCTCCTCCCTGGACCTGACCTCGAATGGGTCGTCATCCCGAAGCGTCTCCAAAACCGTATCAGAAACGTCCAGTTTCTACTCCAGTAACAACCTGCAGGAATAGAACTGAAGCACAGGTGGCATTTTGCTGGACAGCAGGGAGACAGCGTGAGTTGACTGTTCACATTGCTGCTTTTGCCTGTGTGTATTCCTGCAAAGGTGCAGTGTGAATGTGCGACTTAGTCTGTCAGTCAGTTTTTGTGCTCACTGGAACGTCATGTTAGGTCATTTACAAGTGAGACAAAGTCCCTGGTCACTGAGCGCCATCTTCACCCACAATCCCCTTGTGTAAAGTACTCATGCTGCTCGGTGTTAATGATCAACTCCCGTCTGAAAGGTTTGCTCAGTGCCAAAAAGTGATGACGAGCACATCGACGGCATGGGCACTTTTTCCAGTTCAAAAGCCAAACTGAAGCAGACGCTAATGATCTTCACAGCCTCTACTTGTCACACCAAAAGGTTCACACATCCACAATCACACAATCTGTGTGAGATCACGCCGTCTATTTTCGTGTGGAGCCATAACATGAGACAAGCATGCTGTGAACACAGAGTTTTTACAGGGCTGCTCTCTGTGAAGAGACTGTGCTTGGAGACCTCGGGATTTCAGAACGTTCTCTCCCCCTTTAGTGGAGAAATCCTGGTTTTCACAGGAACTCTCTCCCCAGAAGATACACATTGAAAACACAGGCAGATGAGCGGCTTCAGTCTAAAGGCTCTCCCCGAAGAGGTGATGGAGAGAAGAAAAACAACAAAGCTGTTCTGAACTTTGCATGTGTGAGTGTGAGCTGATCAGAATGCCGACTCCGCCGACAATCCGATGTGCAAGACGAGTGCCTGCGTGGCCGAAAGAGTGCTTTAAGCATCCCTTGCAGGTGTTGCGGATCATTTCTGGCAATCCCCTGAAACACCGGCAGCGTCTAGTTCAGTTTTCATCTGGCTAACCATTGATTTCAACAGCTGGGAGCACCTTCTTCCACGTAGAGGTGCTTGAAATGAGTCGACAGCAAACCTCAAGGGAAAACCAAACGGCCTCAGTCCAAACAACACTTAGCTTCGAGATCGATCTGCACTGGGAGGCAGATGAAACGTTCTAGAAGTGACTGAGTCGGTATAGTTTCACAATAATAACTGTCCGCTCAGCTCCCCCGTCTGCTCCACCTTTATCACACACACATGACACTGGGTCGTGATCTGAATGCAAGGCACCACTTTCAAACTGTGAAATCTTTATGTAACTCTCATTAGCCTCGCTACCCTTCTACCTGGCAGTTAACATGCACTCTTAGTGTCTTAATGTGATTTGGCTGGATTGCATTTATACCTTTAAATTTCTTGTTTTTCGTTTGTGTGCGTTTTTATACTTTCAAATATCCGCATTTTATATTCCTTGGCAGCATCCAAATGTAATCCATTCAATCAAGATGCATGTTAATATCAGGTTTTAAGGGCTTCATAGACTAGAATGTGCACAGGCAGCCTGTTAGCTGTAGCTCTCTGACGTGCAGCGATGTGCCTTGCTGCGTAGCATAATGTCTGTAAAAGGGGTGAGGGGAGCAGAGAGACCCAGCTCACTCTGCTGGGGTCCAGGAAAAAGGAAGGTTACAGGGGTGACGGAAGCCCGCTGGGACAAACTGTCTTTACCTCCAACTACCACCACCGCAAATGATCAGTATTAACAACTTTCAATTTATTCCATGATAATAAAACTTTAAAGATATTCACTTGTTTAAGTTGCTAGATTTCAGGCATAGTTCTCTCCTTTTTTTTTTTTGTTAATTTAGTTTATTTTAAGTGGAGTTAATTAATGGATTGCCGGAATGTTTTAATCCAAATATCCTGGGGTGCGCTTAATCCTAACTAATTCCTCAAGATTTACATATTTGCTGTGTGCAGAACAAACTCAGGCTCAAACTACACACATCCACCAAACAGTTATATAAACAGATATAATTGAACTCAAACAAAACATCCATTTTAGTGAAGTATTCCTGTCTAAATGCATGCATTGAAACTCAATCCAATAGGCTATTATCACAGATGTGTTAAAAAATAGAACTCAACACTTGGTTAAATCATATTTATTGCAGTGTGCATACACAAACGCATACACGCACACATACGGAGAGTGATCACCTGTTGACGCCCATCATTCTAACACACACACATGCAGAGCGCATGGTTCCCCCTCCTGACTCCCGGTTTATTCTCGGCACACAAAAGCTGTTGTTAGAAATTCCAGTGTCAGCTGCCGTGACACAGAGGAGCAGATGTGAAGCGCCGTGACTTTATTGGAACTACAGTGACAATCAGTGTTAAATCACTGTATTCACCAGGGACCAAACTTTGTCTTGGTGACATGAAAGCAACACTTGAGTGGGAACACGGTGCAGGGACAACAGGAGGTCACATCGAGTGCAAGTGAAAGACATACAACAGACGTCGTAGACAGCATTTCTTTTTTTTAAATCGACCTGTCACCACCATAGCTGACGTTCCACTTGTCCACAGAGGCTGGAGTATAAAAGTAAGACATCCTGCAGAGGGTTAACACAGTCATAAATTCAGACATGGAACCATCACATTCATAGATCTATGGCAACACATTAACATGCACTATGTTGAGTGCAATCAGAGTTTGATGAATCTGACATATACAACTACCTTATCAAATTGTATCTATTATTTTGGTTGTCTGTCCAATGTGACGTTGCCGTAAATTAATTACATTGCTGTGGCGAACAGCCGACAGTTTGGATGTCTGTTCGTGCTCATTACGAGCCGAGAGACGTAGAAAACATGTCGGTTTCAGCTCCACTTCCTGCGTAACTTTATGCTGTTAACAAGGCTCATTATTAGAGGGAAGGTCAGCTCAATATATGTGAATTATTAACGTTAAAATGCCGTCTGCTCCTGACGGTCTGTCAAGTGGAGAGGCTGTTAAACCAAACTCCATTCTGTAAGGAGGTGTTTTACAGTAGAGCCATCACTTTTAACTGTCAAAACTGTAGTTACACCATCACTAAGACTATTTCCTGATTCACTTTGATCTACAGGCACAATCGGCACACATTATTATCATTAACTACCCTGTGATGAAGTATTTGCCACAGATATTGACTGGCCAGATCCCACAGTTTACCATTTTCCTCCTCGCTGCGAATGACCTGAAGCCTCAGGTCTCTTCTTTTACTTACGTCTTTAGGGAAGTTTTTTTATTTGATGTGGAAAATGCAAAGCAGCAGCTTTCAGGCATGGTGCCACTAGTTTTTCCAATTTGTCGCCGCCACTTTCACAACGTTTGTGGACACAGCTTCTGTTAAATATATATTTTAAATTACATAATTTGTATATAAATGTTTATCAGGAGTTCCATCGGGGTCTTCAAGTGCCTCTATGACGGTTATAATACAAATTTGGTGGTAATGTCCTGGAGTTTCATGAATTTTGGAAATCATTATATCATCTAATGATAATTTAATGACATATCATTAACAGTGACCCTCACTCGTCACCCCACCTTCAGTTAGTTTGGAAACACAAGTGCTGGAAAAGCAGTTCCTATAAAAACAAAATAAAATATTTCATTAAACGTCCAATGTTTTATTTCTGTAACACCTCGTCCTTCTCAAGGTGTGTAAAGACAGAAAGTGAGGTAAATTTGTGTGTGTTTGTGTTTAGTTCAGCGAACACAGAGACTCCAGTTCTTTCTGTCATTTCCCACCAGCCTCTCTCCTGCTCCCTCCCATATCTGTGAAGTAAATTACGATCGATGCTGACACATTTTTCGCTCTAGGTGAAATTTTAGAGGCGCTGCCCCGAGGTGAATTCGCATCCAGTCGTGTCTTTCCACTGACGCCTGTCTCAACGAACAGGAAGGACCGGTCAGTGAAAAAGTCACACCTGGGACAAACAGGCGGCCGAAGCGCTGCGATTGATTCACGCGTGAGCCGTAGCCTGGCTGTTTACATCATCTCCACGATCAATCCTGCTCATCTGCTCTTTTCCACCTCATGAATTTATAACATATAGCCTTTAATGTTTTCCTGGATAAGCGATGTGCAGTCGTCTTGTGTGATAATGTGCCTGCAGCTTGTGTCTGCAGAGAGTCTCACTCTCTCTGTTTGGACACAGCTGACAAATATGTGGAATAAAAACACAATCACAAACATCACTGTTGATCCGATGGATTATCAGTGTGTTTTCTTGCCAGATGTGATTGCAGCATGTGGAAGAAAATGGAAAAGACGCTGAAACGATCGTTGCTGATTGTGAGATTGGGATCAACCATTAGCATTAGCATTAGCATTGGCTATACATGGGAGCGTAAGGGGACAGGGCTTTGTGGCGCTCCTGTGCATCCCCACCGTAAAACATGAAAGATTTGTAGGACATTCAGCACAGTCCAACAAAGTGGTAAATCAAAATAATCACGTGGACTGGCCTTGATGACTTTGATGTATAGAATTTAACACAATTTACACAACACTCGTATAAGCTAAAGCTCCACTTCCATACAACAGCATATGGCATGTGTCAAAGTGTCTACTATGACTCACATGTGTGTATGTTTTGCTCGAGTGTTGTCTTGGAGCCCACTGCAGCTCTGCATAGTGTGTGCTAGCGTGTTAGCAAGAAATCACAGCCAGTCGATTAGTGTGAATCATGTTGTTGGCTCGAAGCCCCCTAAACCCTAAAGTGTTTCTCCATAGTATGAAATATGGGTTTGAGCTCAGTGACCTGGCAACGTAAGCAAATAACCCACAACTCTCTTCAGATTTTGAAAAACTGAAAACTTCTGATTGGTGCACTGAAGTATGTGATGTCGCATGTTTCTAACTGAGCTCCAGTGAGGCGAGCACCGGAAAAACAAAATCAGAAATCTGTTCGTGAAATAAACGCAAGTATTTTAACTTTAGCAGAAAATGTCATAATATATTTATGTAGCTGATTAAAGAAACGTTTTTAGGACTTTAAGTGTTCAATTCATTTAAAAGCATGGGGGGGTGGGGGGGGGGGGATGAGCAATGCTGATTTCCTATGTTTTTGTTTTTTTAAACAGGAGCATTGAAATATGAACATTGGCCTAAAATGATTCTGTATAAGTAGATTTTGGATTGAGATGGAATGAGAAAGGCAGCAGACCCTCTCAGTTTCATCACATTTCAAGCACAGAGCCCCAAAGAGAGGGAGCCGGGAGAGAACGAGAGCATTAGGGCTGATGTCATTATAACGTAGTTATCTGATTACAGTGTGAACGAGACCTGCACCCTCGATGCCTCCTGCCTTAATGTGCTGATTTGGAGTCAGTGAGCTGTATAGGGAAATGTTCCTTGTCTGTATGGACTCCTGCAAATTAGCTCGTACAGTGAGCGTACAAGACTTCAAATGAGTTTGTTTGTGACTGTTTGTTGATAAACCATTTCAATTCACTGCCACATTAGTAGTTACAACTTTAAAAACTACTGATCCCAGTAATGCCCATATCTATAGCCATAGTCTGGTCAAAGCTACAACCACAGCTTGTCAGCAGTCAGCCATGAATTGAATGCTGCCACCACAAGTGTGGTCCTGCTGGAGTCCTGCTGTGTGGAAATAGAATATGTGTAGCTTCGCATAATCTGGTTGAGATTCATATCCTTTTTTAAAGCATTTCAGAATTCCAATCATTACTAAAGCGTATGTCATGCAAAAGAAAAGTCCATATAACAAATTAAATGATCACAGCATTACAAAGCCACCCTGTTAAACTCGGGTAACGTGTGCTGCACCCACAGTGCCCACAGAAGGTGAAAGATATCTTAACCATGTTCCTAGCCTTAGTCTATAAACTGGAGATAATGTAAGCTTACATTGTGATAGAAGTGGCTGTGATTTTGTTTTTTAACGTTGCATCCCCCGCGAAATGACTCATTTTGATATCAGAATTTGATCCATTGGGTCCGATTACATTTGTAAAATCTAGAAGAGCCACAAGATTAAATTAAAATACTCGACCGGCGGAAGTGCACCTGATCTATGGGCCACAATGCCACAATGCGGAAGATCCAGGTAATTTTAGACCCTTCATGCGCCTGTATCTAGATTTCTCTTACTATATCTATGTTCAGAGCCAGTGCTGCTGGGGTCTGGCAATCACTGACTATTGGTCTATCCATGAATTAATTTTTCTTTCTAGAGTGTTTCGTCTGAATAGTTATTAGAGGCTTGGAGAGGTAAAACTAGTGTTAAAAGAAAAGCAAAGAATAGAGAAGATATCAAAAAAATTATTGCAGTTCTCCCCCAATCATCTGTTGACATCCGAGTTTAGCCTTGCGGCCGCTTGTAGGCAAGATGAAATGTGCAGAGCTTACCAATCTCGACACGTTCTGAAAGTGGTTCTAATTTGGATTTTCCCAAAGAGCCTTTACTGGAGGAGTGAAAAAAGACAGGTTAGAATTAGTTTTAGGTTTGTGTTAAGCATTCGGGGCAGTAATTGATGGAAGGTCCTCACAGGGATAGTAATACAAATATATGTGTGTGTGTTTACGTTAAGTGGATAGCAAGAGTTTCCTTTCAACCCGTCGGCAGCAAATGTGATTCAGCCACACAGGGTTTAACCAACCACGTCAAAGTGAAATGAATCTTGATGCAATTTGTCAGTAAGGTTAAAATAAATCATATATTTGATTCTGACTGCTATCAGTAACATTAATTCATTCTGGCATAGCTTTTCAAAGTCCTAACCGTCCCCTAATGATGATGAAGCTGCTTCAGTCTTGACCTCTCCAACTCAGAGAAAGACTTGTTATTGTTGTTAAAATAAGTCTGCAGATAGTAACCCAGGACACGGTTAGCATCAGTTCTAAAAACTTCTAATTTATGTTGCAAAATAATCTCATAGTTTTGCAGAAACAGACACTCAAGTCTGATCCATTCTCTACCACTGACAAAGGGAAAAGGGCTGTCGGCAAGTTCATTGTGAACGATTTACAGCCCTTTAGCTGAGTCCATTTGGTTGGTGAGGTATGCTTGGTAGCGCATAGTTAGCATAGCATAAATTGCTAACTGCTACAGAGTCTAAGTTTGAACTGAGTGTGAGCTGTTGTGACAAGCAGGGATAACTTACTTTTTATTGCTTGTTAATACATTCACCTTAACTGTTTAATCTTTTCACATCTCGTCACGTCATGTCTTTAATTTTTGCACCAAATTATGAACAGTAGCATCAATGAGAGTATCGATAAGTAAGCCATATCAATATCGGTATCATAAAACAATACTCATCCCTAATCCAGAGTATGCATTAGGGATGAACGAGTACACCATTATCTGTGTCATCAACCAACTAAATTATCATATTTGTACTTGGGATGGGCGGGGCTTGGACAAGAAGTGGGTGGTGCTTAAGCTGGAAATGGGTGAGACTCTTAATTTAAGGCTGAAATTGATATGGATTGATCAGAAGTTGCTATATTTGATTTGCCTCAGATTTGAGCTTCAGGTCAATGTTTTTGATCACGAGAGTAATTTGCAGAACAAGTTTGTTATAAACTTGAATGAATAAACTTCATTTATCGACCCAGTGAAGATTTCCCTCCATCACGAGTACGAATATTGATTATCTGTACCGGATACTCCCTTATAATTTTATCACCTCATAATATTTTGATTTTTAATTTGACCACAGTACCCCAATCATAACCAGAGATAATCCACACAGTGCGTCATAAATGCAGACTATGTTCCGTCATCCGTCCATCACTTGGACAAGTCAAGCTGAGCAGGTGACCGAGAGGCTCGGGCTCTAATGAATGTGTAATCAACTTTGTTCTACGAGTGCTCCTTAAATGAGCGCACGGCAGGCTCTCCACCTCTCTGACACGCACACACACACACGCGCTCGTAGCTGTCGCCGATGAGAGCTGTAGCGATGGAGACAAAGAGAGGCGCCAGGCGGGCTACACAGCGGGGTGAATAGCCTCATCAGCACCGTCTCTTCCTGTGTTTCTATCCATCCCTCGCTCTCCAATCATGTTAATTACAGCAGAGAAGTGGAGAGGGCAGCCAAAACACACGCAAGAGCACACACACACACACACACACACTTGGCCAGTGACATGGGTGCATTCTTAAGTGGTGTGTGTGTGTGTGTGTGTTTTGATGACGTGGGTTTTTTTATAGATTGGTGCACTTCTCTGCACAGTGACCTAAGTAGTTTTGAGAGTTCCACACACAGCGAGTCATTCAATGTCCTCACATTCTCACTGATGCATCACTCACAACGCACTTCATTACGAAAAATGTGTCATTTAGAATAAGAACGTGTACACACATGATGCTTGATGGTGCATCAACATGTAAAGAGAAATTCACCTCAAATATACACTAGCTAAAAAGCAGCGAAGAACAGCCTCTGCAATATATATAATCGCTATAAAAAGGTGTGTGTTGATGCGTTTAGGCTCAGTATTGTTTTGTGAAAATAACTAGCTGCTCTCTGGTTTTTCTTAATGTTGCACAAAATGCCAACCTTTCCAGTGGTCTCTTTTGTGAATCTGCGGTACTTCTGAATGTGACATTTTGATTATGAAAAGAGAGCTCACCTTGAACCATGATATTTTAGAAATGTCTGTATCTGTGTTGTGTTGTAAAAAAAAAAAAAAAAAAAAAAGCTTGATGAATCTGTGGAAAGGTGCATCACACCACATGGGACTGTGTGTGCTGGGAGAAAAAAAGGTGTTTGGACTTTGATGCTGAAGAGGCATCTTCTTACTGTTCCAATGCAAATGGTCATATAATACCTCTCCCTCACCATCATGACATTGGCTGTGTCTGAAAACTAAATATCACTGGTTTCACTGAACCTGCCACATAAGGGAAAATTTGTTCCAGGCAGGCTGAGCCTCTGTTTTCATTGGTCTTTGTTTAGCCTCGGTGCAGTGGCATTTAACGGCCACACTGGGTTTGCCGTACTACAGCTTTATTTTACGTCCTAAATTTAATCATAAGGTTGAGGGTCACAGTCTTGCGTGTCTTAAATATCCAGGAAGTTTTGCTCTGTACTCCTGTGGATTCAGTTTAAAACAAAACTTTAAGTTAAAAGGTGCAATTTGTAAAATATTGCCAAAATTTGAGGGTACCTCCAAAAATAAAGGGGGCAGCATATCACCAGAGTAACCGCCAACTGCTGTCACTATACTGTCTGCTGTAAGCATTGACTGTAGCTCCCCAAAAGTGAAGCCAAAACATCTTGATCGCCCCCTGGTGGCTGGCTGCAGTATAGCTCATAAACTCCTCCTCCTCAATGATTTCAGGTAGGACATGGGCCAAGTACACCTCAAAAAAAATGTTCCCCAAGATGGTTTCTGTTTTTTTAGGTAGTTCATATCACGCTGACGTTTGTTCAAGTGTTCATTTTTCTGATCAGTTTGGTTTTAATTAGTTATCTGATGTTATAAAAAAAGCAGGGTGAAACGTCAAGGTTGACAGCTGAGCCCTGCTCGCAATTGGGCGGCAGGTGTATGGGCGGGAACTCGATACCGCAGCTCCACTACCCGATCACTACTGCTGACTCTCTAAAATCATGACCATATCTTACAAATTTCACCTTTAAAGGATGAAGCTAGAAATACTCTATATTTTTCTGATTGTCAACAAATCCCAACAAATTGCCGTGTTGCTTCATGTCATGCCTCTGATTTCTTGTTGAGAGGGACAGTAACTTTCTTTGGTTTTGTGCTAACAATCAGTAATGAGTGACATATCAGTTACACAGACGTCACTTAGAGCTGACACAGAAGCTTTCGTGAAGATAATGCTGTCTCAGTTTTTCTGTGTTTCTGTTTTTTAGCTAGCTTGTATGCATGTATTACACCATATGGTGCTCATTTTTAAGCAATCCGCACTGCACAACCCGCAAAAATATGCGCTAATCAACCACCTGAACCCGACCCGACCCACAAACCACCGACTTTCTGCACTATAGTAGCACATTTGTCAGGAAGGAGACAAGAGTGCCGCTCCTTCTTCCCCACCCACAGTAGTGAGAAGATCTCGGTTAAATAACCAGACCAATAGCTCCAAACGATTATTAATCAAACCAAACTTACTCTGAATGCTGCTTTGTCACTTATTGACCTGCCCATCCAAACCCGCGGGTCATCCCACTGGAGCCGCAGGTTATGGGTCGTACTGTGCATCACTAATCCCAGTTTCTATGCTGCGACAGGTTGGCTGCCTCTCCAATAGTTGGAAACAGTAATGGGCACAACACCACACCTATAAGACTTGCTGAGTAAGTCAGAGATGTAGGTGGCAATTCAGAGGTTCAGACACAGGCTAAACAAATTCCAAATGATGGGCCAATGAACACAAACTGTAGTTGAAGTAATGTCACGTACACTTCCTGCTGCTGGAAACACTCAGTAGCTCACCAAGTGCACTTGGCACTCACTCTGCAGCTAAAATAGTCCCCAAACAATTACTCAACTCAACGTTTGAGTAATTTTGGCTAAAGTCTGCAGTGCCCAGCTGTTCAAATGTTTATATCTTCGGTCAGAACAAATCGGCTCAGTTCTGACTGAGTGCCACAGAGTAAGTATTGCAAGAGAGATTCATGCGTTGTTGAGGATTCATAAACCCCAGCCTTATCCTTTAAAATGCTGACTCTCGGCTTTCATTTGAGGCTGATTACACTCACAACCATGGAGAACTTTGAATACCCCCCACCCACGGGTGTCGGACTGCAATTATTCCTACAGTTCCCTCAGGATTTCCAGCCCAGTGTGCAGGAATATAGAACTAACTGATGCACGGTGCAGTTTGTGATCATATGTGTGACTGAAGACGTGGATAAAAGATATAAATCATCATACACTGGGTGGTTATAAGGCACTTTTCAGACACAGCCATGTATGCCAGCCTGGATTGTATTCTGTATTGATGTTTTGCTCGTTTCTATCATGCTTACTTATTCCTGAAAGAGATGACGGTTGAGACCCCCCTTTTAAATGGCTCCGTTTCTCCAATTCAATCATGCTTTTGCTGTTTGCAAAGAAAAGAAAAAAAGTTAATCTTGTGCATCTTTTCATGCGAGTGCTGCTCTGAGATGTATTATCTGTTACTGCCTCCATTGTTACCTGCAATTTGTGGAGTCACATTTACTGTACGGTCGCTGTATTTATCTGTGCTCTTTGGGTATCAATTTGTAATGTATTCTATTAAAGGAAAATAGTAATTGGTATACAATTACCACATCGGGTTTGTCTTTATTTCAAGCAACAAAATGTGTAAGTGTGTGTGTGGTTTTAATTTTTTTTTTCGCCAGATCAAACAACAGTTGTGACTGAGGGATGGAAAGAAGCATCTGGCTTTGTAGACGAACCACAGCTCAGTCTTTGTGTGAATCCTGACCTGCAGGTGAGGGTGAACAGAGATGAGACAGAGGAGGACGAAGAAGAAGGAACGAGGACAGGAGGCTCAGTGTGTGTGTGTGTGTGTGTGTGTGTGTGTGTGAAAAACAACAGAGGCTGACTGTGTTGCTTGTGTCAGATAAAAACATGTTCTGTGCTGTAACGGTCCTTTATGCATGCATAATAAACCACTGTGCTGTCTTCAAGCGCCTGAACCTTCTGTCAGTTTTAATACCCACAGACTGCCTCTAATGCGTGTGTGTGTGTATGTGCGTGTGTGTGTGTATGTGTGCGCGCGTGTGTGTGTGTGTGTGTGTGTGTGTGTGACTATCGGATTAAATTTGATCTTGTCTAATGAAACAGAAAAGCAGCAATTACATCAAAAGAACTACTGAAGGCCATTAACTAGAATAAGCACCAACGTCCTCAGGTGACTTGTTTGATGACCTACATCACGTAACATCGTGTTCTGCTGACTAATATTTTCAGTCATCAGTCAGTCGTGAATATGACCTAACTTTGTGTCAAGACAAAAGGAGCAACTGTAGCGACCATGAACACAAACGGAGGAAAACATGAGCTTGTATGTTGTTGATCTGGCAGTGATGAAGCCTACAGTAGGCTATAGGCAGCGTGTTAGCAAGCTAATAAGTGCTGCAGCCTCTGTTGTTTCCCAACTGCTGGAAAAGTGAAAGTGGATTTTGTTGCTGAGCTCAGCCAAATGAGCTGGCTCAAAAACAGAGCTGGAACTCCCATCACGACTTCACGCAGCCAAGAGTCCAGCACACAACCCTCCATCAAAGCAACAACTTTTACTTTTAGATGGTTTTAACCATTGGTTTCCATTCACTTCTGTAGCCTACAGTATAAAAATGTGTAGATTCTTGCTCAAGTTGGGTTATTCATCACAGTGAAGATCATATAAGTTTAATTGTCATTGTGTGATGGTGCAGTTTAAAGGAATAAAAATACACATTTTTTTTTTTTTTTTTAGGTTTGAACACAGCCAGGTTAGCCGTTTATCTTTAATCTCTAGGGCTAAGCTAAGCTAACTGGCCACTGGCTCCATATTTAGCATCTTTTCATCTGCAGATTTTAAAAAGTCTTTGCTGTATTACATCTAAAACGTAACATTTAAAAACAATAATGCAGACTTTAGGTCCACTGTGATGTATTAAACAGCAGAAACAATACACTGAAATATCTAAAACACAACAACAAGTACTGTAGATGTGATGTGCAGTAAACTAGCTGAGACATGCTATTTAGTATTCAGTGTTTCGCCCAGAATATTGTTATTGCCGGGGCAGGAAAGCCTCTAAATGCGAGTTCAGACCACCTCGGGACTGTGAATGTCTCCACTGAAAGCCAGCAGCTCATTAGGACACGGCGAGGGACATTTTACTGCACTTGTTATGGACTGGAATGATGGGCAGACACGTGATACAGAAATACTCTCCCCTGGCCACTGGATCAGGGAGTACATCCATTCATATGAGAGAAACCACAGTCATTGTGTGATTTTTTAAATAAAAAGGTCATAATAATCAGGTCTGCTGTCAGCCTTTGGGAAGCTTAGCCCTGCGCTGCATCTGGTTCCTGTCATTTTCCAAACCCAGCGGAGAGAGATTCAGCGAGCAAACGTCCAAAGTGTGTCAGAGGAGGCAGAACCTCCAGGTAGCACCATCTGTGCTTCTTCCCACCTTTTATCTTTATTCCATATTAAACACTTTACTCAGAAGGCGGAAGATATTGGAAAAACAAGTACAAAAGCCAGTGTGTGACTGCTTTAGATCAAGCTTTGTAGTAAAGTGTTAGAGCATATGCATTTACCCTGAAATCGCTTTATAATGAGATTCTATAATCGATTCAATAATGTATGCTCGTGTGATCTCATGGGATGGAGTATGGAAAGCATGCCACCTTTAAAGACGTGGAGTGTGTCACTGAACGCCCTCCACATTAAGCTTTTTGCAGGTCTTTTAACACCGACCACATTTTATGAGTTCTAGACGTGTAGGAAAAGACAGGTGACCTTCATTGTCTTAGTAATGGGACCTATATGGTCATAGTTTGGTTTCGTTAAGGCATAAAAACTACTTGGTTAGGTTTAGGGAAGAAAAATCAAAGTGTAGGTTAATAAATTTAATTACGTACGTATGTGACGTAAGTTAAAACGTGTCAACGTTTACTCTCGGTTTCACACGTTCTTACCCAACATTCTCCTTGTGGGAATGTCCTCGCTCTATACTACGTCACCTCACATTCCTTTCTCTCTGACATACGTGCCTAAAATTACATCAGAAAAGCTTAAAGAGGCCATATTATGCATTTTGGGGGTTTCCATATCTTTTGTGCATGTACAAGGTCTGCTAAGTCCACGGCAAAGGGAGCTCCTTACTCCCACAGAAAACACTGCCCTTGAAGAGCCTGAAACGCCTCTTCAGTAGTTTAGCCTTTACTTCCATGACTTTGTTACATCACTATGTCACACTTTGCATAGTGCACGCCTTACGGCTAGGTTTGCCACATCCCCGCGACCAGGAAGAGTTTTGTTAGAGACACCGTGTTTTTAACTGTGGGCAAATTCCCCTTTGTAAGAAAAAGCAATAAATCATTGGTTAAACTTTATTTTTTACCACTTTTATTCAACAGTACAGCCCAAACCTTTTTTAGTGTTCACGTCCAGCTGACCAATCAGAGCAGGCTTTTTGGGAGGGGGGCCTTAAAGAGGCAGGAGCTAAAAGAGAGTGTTTTAGACAGAGGGTTAAAATGGTGCTGCTGCAATGGACAATATGGGGAAGATAATGTGTTTTTTGAACATTAAAGCCTGTAAAAATATTAACTTGAAAATGAGCAGAATATGGACTACCTCTAATGTGGACAGAGTTAGATGAAGAGGACCCAAATGCAAGACACAGGGCAGGCAGGTTGCACAAACAGAAAGTGAGCCTGAACAACATAAAGCTGAACCCCAGTGAAGAAAAAAAGCAGAATGAGGAAAATCCAAGAGGAAAAAAAACGCGGTATGACTAGAGCAATACAGGTGAGCAACAAACACAGGGAACAGACGACCAGACAACTGAAACAGGGGAAGCACACGGACTAAATAAGCAAGGAACTAATTAACTAATGAAACAGGGGTGATATACAGGAAACAAACAAAGATAGGAATTAAGGACAAACCAAGATACATGAGGAGAGACTCTTCCAACATAAAACAGGAAATAAGCCCCAAACCATGACATTTAAAGGTCTAGTGTGTTGGACATCACCAGCGCAAGATGGCAGCGCTCTTATCCCGGATATTTTGGCTTCATTTTTGTACAGTGGGAGGAAGTGGAGACGTCGTGTCTTTATTTATGTCAATAGGTTGACACCAGCCACCAACATTTTCATTGACTTCACCTTTTAATTCATAAATGCAATACCATTTCTGTTATTGAAACGTTCAGTCATTAACTTGAACTCCATTTAGACAGAAATTCAATTTCTGTGCTGGGCTATCGGCCAAAGGCTGCATAACGAATGCACTGAGGGACAGTTACAGTAGGCAGAATATGAAAAGAAGAGCAGCAAAACAAGATGATAGCAGGAGAATGACAGGAGATCCAAACTATTAATGACCACACGAAACTCTAAAGAGATTGGAGGACTGAGAGGGCAGAGGAGGGGTGGTGGTGGTGGACGACTGAATCGAAAGAGAGGGTGTTTGATGGAGGAGAAAGTGTGGGAAGAGGGAGCGAGAGCTTTGAGACGGAAAGAGTCAGGGGACGAGAATCAAGACGGGAGGGAAGGGAGACTGAAAGGTGTTGGTCAAACCAGGGTGGAGGGAGGAAGGATGGAAGGAAGGGGGTAGAAAATGAGCCTGGGGAGTTTTCATCTGGGCTAATTATCACA
Organism: Hollardia meadi; assembly: GCA_037974645.1. Classification (NCBI taxonomy): domain Eukaryota; kingdom Metazoa; phylum Chordata; class Actinopteri; order Tetraodontiformes; family Triacanthodidae; genus Hollardia; species Hollardia meadi. The sequence goes on along the minus strand of JBBPCS010012008.1, from coordinate 12,584 downwards.
CCTCAGGTGCTCCATCAGTACCTGGGCAGCACCGGCAGCTCATGGTAATACACCGAGAGTCTCCCCAACATCCCTCCGCATTTAGGGTGTCAGGGTGGGGGTAGATTTGACAGAGACGGGCCGAAGACTGGACCCCGATCGTCACCACGAAGATGGATGAGTTCCGTCTTGAATCTCATTAATGCAACTTTGTTCTGTCCTCTGCTGTGACTGGACTCGCCTCTTCTGTCGTGGTGTGATGTTGCAGCCCACAGTCGCAAATTCTTGTTGTTAAAGGCCACTAAAAAAAGAAATATTAAGGAAACAACATGATATTGTTGTTGTTGTTTTTTAATAGTGTTATTTAGCATTATATTAGCATGTTCTAGGATGGATTTTTTTTTTTACACACAAAAAACTTTTTGGAATTGTTGCAAGGGAACAATAATAGAAAATAACTTACCAAAACTCTCAAGCGCAGCACTTATTTGTCTACGGTTGATAAAGTCATTCAGCTCTGCACAAGTCAGCACAAGTTTCTCCTCCGAGCAACTATAAACTTTGACTTCACCATCACAGAAGGAACGCAAAAAAACAAACAAAAAAGAAAACGCTTCTGACTGTCTGATCAGGACCTGAGGGGGTCTGTGGGGTCTGAGTCCCACCATTTCTGTAACTTCCTAGCAGAAATAAGCAGGGTTTGATCTTGTCTTTTTCATTTGTTACACCACTCTTTGTGGCATTTTTTTGTGCAAACATTATAAATGTATAAACTTTAACACTATAAATTTCTTCCAGAAGAGACTGTCTGGAAATGCATTACCCTCATATTTAAACAATAACAATGTCTCCCCCTTTTCCTATCACGACCAGCTTTTCTCTCCGCCCTCCAGTGTGGCCGTTTACTTCAAGTGCAAGCCCTTTTTATCTGACAGCACATCGTTCGAACCACTTCAGTGTCAGTTAGGAAGCTTGTTAAGGCTGATTTGTAGTAGGTCGCTGGACACTTTTGAAGATGCCCGACAGACTTTAGACAATTGTGCGTCGTGTTCAATTTATGCTTCAAGAGGAAGGTTTTAACACGTCTCCAAGGAAACCAGAGACCCCCTGCATCTTTTACACCCCAAAATGTATTTCTGTCGCCTTTAGTGAAGCTTAATCTGCACAGACAGTTGTTTAAATCACACAAATGTCCTGCTATATAGTATATACAGTATATATATGTTTTAAAGTGTTATCCGTACACTGATTCATCAGCTATCACCAATGCAATTCCCCTCACTCGTTTTGGGGGGCTGGGAAATAAAAACAATGACTCTCAGGAGCTGCTGCTGACAGACGGCTGCTTCTATGGGCAGAGTCGCACATCATCACTACTCAGTCACATTGCACAACAAAATATGATGATAAAAAGAATTCTCCAGGTGCAGGAAATGAGTGTCGAGCAACACTTCTTTTTTTTTTGTCAAAATGACATCATTTCTCTCAAGTGACACTCATCAAAAGTGTCGACCGCCCCCAGGCTTTAGTCTGGTCTCTAATGGGACGATAAGTTCCACACGTATTATTCAAAATTCTTGTTTGTACAGTCGATTCCCGTCTCACAAATGAACGCAAACTATTCCTGCGAGTCAACCAAAGTTGAGCTTGGAGCAAGAAAAGGTTGCGAGTGAATCCATTGATCGCATCGAGTCAATGAAGACTGTGTGTATATGCATCCACATTCGTTCTGGAGATTATTAAGTATGTCAGTGCATTAATGCTGGTGTAGGCGCGTTAATATCCATGAGTAAGTGATTGTTGGTGCTCTCTCGGTCTGGTGTGTGTGTGTGTGTGTGTGTGTGTGTGTGAGAGAGAGAGAGAGAGCTGAGGCAGGTGGTGGAGAGCTGAGCGGAGTCTTGGATCCTGGGGGGGAGACAAACTGAAGGACCATCATTTCACTTCACTGTCATCGCACCGCTGCCTCGCACATCAAGGACATAATAACCAGCGAGGAGCACCACCATCAACCTCCGCTCTCCTCTACACACACACACACACACACACACTGTTCCCACAACAATATATATTCAGATCTGCTGATATCTGAGGCTGATATTGACATTTTCATGAGATATGAGCCAGAAGGCAGCCAGCGCTGTCCACCACTGACGTCTTTCCAATCTGGTGTGCGAGGATTGTACACCGCCTCACTTTAGATGCAAATCCTGTAAATCGCCTACAATGCCATGACATTTGGTACAGACGTTCATTGTGCCCAGAAGAGGAATCCTGCTGACTTTAATGACTTTTCCCTCCAACACAATCAGCAGGTTGACGGTTTTGTTTTTTAACTGATAGATTGGCACAAAATTTGGCATTTGGTTTCCAGATGATGGATCCTCAAGGTTGATATTTTTTAATTTTAATAAAACATCCTGTCAATTATTGAACAGATTCCTGTGATACAGATATCCATGCCCAGTGCCCAGAGGATGAATCCTGACTTTGGTGATGCCTTGACTTTTCGAATAATGCCACCAGCAGGTCCAGGTCCAGTCCAGACATTGCACAATACCGCCGGAATGAAGACCCTCCTCTATGCTGCCTTTGTTATTTTTACACTGAACAAAACAATGGCGTCCTAACGCCGCACCACGGTGTGATTTTAGATAGCAAGCCGGCATTCTGCAATCAAAAGAGGCGTGTTTTACATCCACGACAAGCAGCGCTTTCTAAACAATGGAACAACAGGACATTAACAATCATTTATCATCCCTGTTATGTGGCGGATGATCTCGTCCTCAGTTTGGAGGGTAAGTAGCTCCCAAACCTCACGTTGTCTCCGGTTTGCAGTCATTTTCAGTTGCTTTTCTTATGGTTTGAGTTAGCTGCTAACTGCTTTTAAATCTCCTGATTTTGGGTCGCACAAATAACATGTCAACAAAATGTCACAGCCCTGTCCCGTCGTTCCGCCTCACTGGCTCACTCCTTTAATACGGACATCAATTGGGCGCTGTTACTACTTCTGTTGAGGCGGAACAACACTAACCCCCCATTACGGCTCCATTACATTTATACAGACCGGCGAGGGGCAACAGGCCCGCATTGAACAGGCTGCGTAAAAGGGGCTGTTCATGGTTTGCCGACATTCGTACTGTGATGGCAATATAAACCGCTGATAGACAGGCCTTAAGGCTACAATAATAAAATGTAGTTTGATTACCTATTTTTATTTCACTACATTATTCAAGTAACATTTTAATAAAGTAACTGATCCATAATAAAAAAGTTCTGTTTGTTTAGTCTGTGATTGGAAAAACTACAACAATATGGATGGATGGCAATGAATTAAATTAAATCTGTGAGGTCTGTTGAAGTCTACAGAAGGTCTGCTTGTGGCCCCTTGTGGACTGGATGAATTATGGGTATGGATAGCTCTCAGCACTTCCACATCATAGTATGCAAGTCTGTGTGGTCTTGTGTAACTCTCTGTGTAGGACCTGCTTGGTTTTCCAGTAAGGACCTTTTTGAATCGTACCTCGCGTCCTCAATCTGCATCTCTGCCACACCCACAAACATTACAGAGCTGTGATCGCTTGACTTCTCCTCGATCGGGTCATCTTTTAAGTTTATCCTGAACTTGGGTTTATTAGTTCAAACTATGAAGCTGTATTTAATATGGTATCTACTACTCTACTACTCCTCAAAGTAGGCAACTAAATGTCTTACAGGATTAATCTTTGTGGCAAAAAGAAGAATAAAAAAGAGCACCTATCTCCGCAGACATGACCTCACCCTGACATTTCCAGTTTTTAAAAAAAATGACCATTTCAGAGCAAGCTTTCATTTGGCTGGATGAAGATGGCAGGTGGCATTTTCTCCACAGGAAGTGATGAATCAGAACTTACAAACCACCACTTTACACCCTTGCTCCCTATAGACTCATACAAGAAAGGTATATTTGAATGCTATGAAGGGCAAATGACATACTGCCACTGTTCGAGGAATTAAACAAAAACAATTTGACGTTTAAGTTACTGGCAGCAGTTTTAGCTCAGTATTAGTGACAAGTAGCAGAGGGAATTCCCTGGAGAGATGGGGAGGCAGATAGAGAATGGAGCTACATGTCAGTAAGACAAAGTGCTGCACGCTCAGTGACACCACTGAAGCATCTGTGATAAACATGGTGGCAGGGCTCGACATTCAGGCTTGCCTGCTTCACTGGGACACATTTTATGTCCATGCATGTCACTTTAAATGAAAAGTTTGACATTTTGGGAAAATACATTTGCTTGCTTTCTTTGTTTGTTTTCTCTCAGAGAGTCAGATGAGGAAATTAACTGATAAAAACACAGACAGTAGCTGATTAGCTTTCGCTCCTTTTTGTGGCGGAACAGCAAGGAACAGCAACCGAAAAAATGGCTGCAAATCCGTTCCCGTCACACTGACACCGAAGCTGTTGACTTACAAGCCATGTCTCTTTTGCTTTCAGAATGCTGGCATGCTAAACTCACACACGTGGACAGCATCATGCCGCTGTAGTTTAGTTCAGTATAAAAAAAACAAAGGCAACGTAAAGAAGAGTCTTTGTTGCAGCAGTATTGTGCAATCTGTGTGTAAAAAGGTATTGTTTATTTAATCCGTACAAATATCGACGTTTATTTGCTGGACTATGTCTTGGCCGGATGCAGTGACTTCCTGGAGTCTCTTTTGGTTAGACGGAGCCAAACTACCTTTTTTCTCATACTTACAGTTTTTAAGCTAAGCTAAGCTAGGCTAATCAAATCAGCTGCAGGAGTAGCTTCGTCTTTTAATGCCATGCGAGTGGCGTCAATTTTTCATTTAACTCCCAGTAGGAAAGTTAATGTATATTCCTCAACGTGTCAGACTACTTCGAATTCTTTTAATGTACTGCAAGTCCCATCTTACCTCCCGTGCCTCCCAATGATCTATTGTTTATTATACAGAAAAACCAATTAAATACCTCATTATAGAACCAACGACATACATGAAATCATCCATGATAAGTGCTGGTACAAGAACAGCAGCTGCCCCCTTGATACAATTAGAAATTCATAAAAGCGCAGTGAGTGAAGCCAAGCCAATTACATTAATCAAAAGCTTTCAGTGGATTTATGGAAATGCATCGTGCTGCTGACAGTTACCACTGTGACTAATGTAACACAGCACTTTACTGTGCCGAAACCACCTGAGAGGAGGCCTTCTCTTGCTGCTTGCACACGAAGCCCACGGGGTCTCACATTTTGGTGATATTTTTGCTCATTTGCATTGGAATTCCAAAGAATTATACGGTGCTTGGTGGGAAGAGACAAAAACACAAGCCTGGGTTTGTGAGGCCAAATGCAAATATGAGGTGTTACAGCAAAGGCACCTCTTAACTACTTTATAAGTAAGTAAGTATAAGTATAAAGGCATACATGCACAGTATGTATAGAACTCGAAATTCTACCTCTAAAACCAAATTCATTTTTAAAAAAAAGAAAACTTTATAGAGCAAACTGAGATGTAGTTTTCTTTCTCTGTCTTTGGTTACACGACAAAAACAGAAAGAATGCTCAGCCTGTTTTCTGGCATGCTGTGACAGACAACTGGATTGTGTCTGCATTTCAAACAAGAGCTTCACTAATGAGAGAGGAGAGATTGACGTGCTGAGTCGATATGGCTCTCTAAAACCCTGACAGTCAGCTGCCAAGAGGAGGCTGTGCTGAAGATGATTTGCTGAACCTACCCAGGAGGAACCCAAAGCATCAAAGCATGTCACATGACACGTGACAAGCTCGAAACACGAAATGACCTTAAAGTTGGCGTGCTCTTCATACGCCATCCCATGAGATCACGTTGCATTCGCCTGTATTCACCTATATGTGACCATGCATTAAATCCCTGGCCCCGGGACTTGGACTTGGCTCCATGTTGAATCCAGTCAAAGTCCCGTTTCATGAGCGACGCCCAGCTTGTGGATCATGGGCACCGAGAGTGCGCGCCACTGGTATATAAATAATGTAGCTGTAGAAAAAATGAGCTGTGAGGAGGTGAAGGCACTGATCTGTATTACACGTACAAGAGACACGCTGGCAGCGGCTTATGGGGTATTCTCTCTCTAACACTTTGAGCTATAAGCCCTCAGATGTACAGCAGCCAGTTTCTCTTCTGTGACCCAGCAGGAGGTGCTCAATATTGACTCACCTTGTTTTCATCTCTCTCAAGAGCAGATTGCAAATTTACTATTGATCTCATCTGTTCCTCACATACTTCATATGCACTGACGGGTGTCCTTTGGTGCTGTAACACCACGGGTGTGCGAAGTTAACAGTGAAGAAGACAGATGCAGATTAAGCACATACATACTTTGTAAACTCTCGTTTTCTTCTGCTCAGGTTTACACTTATAATATCAAATTGAGTTTGGTCACTGGCAGGAAATCGTTACCACTGCTGGATATTTTCATTCTTGCCAAAATCCTCTGGTAAATTGATTGCACCTGCTTTCCCCTTATATAATGGACCAAAAGGGAAAATCAAACTTTGAGATTGAAGCCAGGAAACACATCATTCAGTGGAGGAAACAGGCTGCAGCTTGGCAATGTGTTGCTGCAACCCCGTTTCCTAAAAATTACATTTATAGACAACGAATTTTGCAACAGAAAATACATTTACAAAAGGTAACGCAACACTGGATTGTGTTCAGAGATAACATTTATTTGACTGAATGAAACACTACATTGGTGTGGATGGATTCGGTTAAGGTTAGAGAAAGATTGTGTTTTTGGTTACATTTTACAGAAAACCCCCCCAAAAAAATGACGTCAGTGAATATTTTACTCATATGTTCTGTATCAACATATTTGCGGCCTAGCCACGTACATTACCTATTTCTTCCTCGTGTTAACAGAGAAAACGTGATCGATTGGCATCACGTTTCAAATTAGTTGTACAGAAAAGTTTGTAGGACACCAGTTGCTGCTGCACATTGGACTTGGAAAGTTTTGTTGTTGTTTTTTTCTCTATTTATTTGGGAAGGTGGTCCTTGGAAAGGTTTTAATGATCAAAAGTGGGCCTTAAGTTATATAAAAGGTGAAGAAGCCCTGACCTATTGCAGACCACCTGCAACACTCTATTTTCTCTCCACTCCCAATGTGTGATGAGGCCTGTTCAGAAAAAGGGGAGATTAAATTCAAATTTATAATCATGTATGCTCCACCCGCGGTCCCTGCCTACACGTCTCAACTCCATCATGCACAAGTCAAGCAGGGGGAAGATGTCTGCTCCTGGCAGAGAAAAGGTGGGGGTGTAGAGCCTAGCCGAGGCTTCATCGCTCATTTCACAGCGTGTCACTCATAAACATTTCTCTCATTGTTTTGAGTTATAGTGCCGTAACGGACGATCTGTCAGCTGGGCTATAATGTCGAACTGAAAGAATGCTCTTAATCTCCTGTCATAAATATTTTATAAATATTTTTACGTCGGCCTTGGAACAAGCACTTTGCAGAGCTACTGTGAGCCGGGAGTAATCCAGAGGTAAATATTCAGGCCTTCATCGGTGAATATTGGAGGAAAGAAGCCCTTCTCCCTTGTTTTTATGCCTTGTAGCTGCTTGATACTTTAGGTCTTACACCTAAGAATGGATATAGATCAGAGTAAAGCAACTAATTTAGCTGGTTAAACCCAGCACTGAAGGATGAAGAGTGTGCATAAGCAGGAGAGGTAGGAGACATCTGTTGTCCAGCAGGAAATGAACTCAATTTGCATATTAATAGATTCTGTACTTTTTAGTGAGGCAGAAGAAGTAGATGCCATTATTTTTGCAAACAAACTATTTGTATACGTCTTATCGGGAACTTTTACATTGTTCTCTTTTAAAACGAGCGTCAGCTGGAACCATTGAAAAGTATGGAGCATTAGCGTTGTCTTATGCTCGCGACACTCGGCTAGAAACGAGAAGCCTGTTTTTATTTTATTCTGTGAAATCAAAGATCTATTGTTTTGTTTTTTTTGTTTTTTTAAAAGACTGCGAAGCAAAAGTAATTGAGGGGGCCGGGGCTTAGTTAACGATCAATTGTGACTCAATTTGCATTCATTTAAAAAAAATAAATAAAGAAAAATAAAGAAATAAATGCGTCTCATGTTCAATAATATTGGTGGCAGCTGGCATCTTCTTTCTTCTTGTTCTTTTAAACTGAAAGAATTATATTCAAGCTTTGGCAGACAGGCTGTTTAAAGACATGACAGTCTTGGTTTGAGTCTGCACTCTGCTGGGAGATGGGGGGTGGGGGGGCTCGAAGCCAAGCAGCCAACTTTTACAAAACGGAGTAACAGAAGGCGACACTGAAGCCACATGGCTGCTGACTTTTTACCCATCATACATTCTGGTCACCTCCTTGTATTCCCCGCATCCCTCACCGCCTCCGCCTCCAAGCTCAGATTAGAAAGCAGAAAGGGGCTCTGCCTGCCCACAGACGCTCGTCCAACGTGACAGATGCAAATGTTTTCTTTCTTTCCTTCTTACCTTTTTTCCCTTCATGTTTTTTTTTTTTGTTTTTTTGTTAGCCTGTTGTCAGAAGTAGCTGCTCCAGTTATCTGTGCTCTGTTTTTGCACATTCAAAGAACATCTGTTGAAGACGCGGGCCTCTCTGCTGCAGAGTAAGTCAAAGCTGCCCCCGGAAAGCCTTGTCATAACACAAGCTTTTAATTGTTTCTCGTCACAGTAATTTTCTTTTGTTCCGGTTGCCTCTGATTTCTTCACCACCAGCTGGCTCCAGATGTCAACATCTCGTACAAAAGGTTAAAAAAAATCGATTACGTTCACTGAAAAGACGGAAAGTGCACATAAGAACATAATGAGCATTTTCCAATTCAGACTTTTGAACCACTCTGAGTTCTTCACTGCCCTCAGAGCAGATTCCTTTCAACCCCCCATCATCTTAAAAAGAATATTCCATATGGCCAATTTTAACGCCTGCAGCGTATTTGTGATCAAGAGTCGGATTTTGTTGAACAGGCTGCAGCCGTGTCCGATTCTCAGACAGAGCTTTCAAACCTACAGTGGCCGGCACAGGGCACTTCAGCAGGATACTGTTCTTCAAAAGAAACACCAGACGTGAACCTCAGTCTGGTCCTATTTTCATAACCACTTAAAGGACTGTTACACCGATCAGCCACAACATTAAAACCACTGACAGATGAAGTGAATGACATTAATCATGGCTACAGCAGAATGTTCGAGTGGAAAACTCTTTTTTTTTATTTTAGGGGATGTAAACATAAGAAAAACACATTTTTGAGTGGAGGCGGGTCTTTAGAAGTAACTGGCTCATCATCGAGAGTGACACCTTTCTGAGTAAAGTGTTTCCTGAACCTCCTATTATTTCCATTAGACGTGCCCCCACCCTCAGGGACAAGCTAATGCATTCACGTCTTCTTGCAGACAGAAAAGATACTTGGTTAACTTAACTTAATGTAAAAAAAAAAAAAAAAAGTCCAAATAGCAATGTTAACACCAGCACCAGTTGCACAAAAGCGTCTCCTGAACAAAACAGATAACGTCGCACGCTGGCGCCAAACAGGAGAAACCCAGATGCACAGTGTGACGTTAGAAGCTGAAAATCTTCACCATGGGAGGAGTTTTCTTTTTCAGTGACCTAAAACACAGTTTACATGTGGACGAAAGGCCAAAACATGTAGGAAAAGCTACATTTTCAAAAATACCCGGTTATGTGTGGATACAGCCTGTGTTTGCTTGTTGATGTTACTGCAGACTCTCTTTGTTCTCATTGTTTAATCATGTGTTTCACCTGTCTTGTTATTATCTGGGTCATGTGATCGCCGCCCATTGGTTGTTGCTACTATAAGGTGTGGCTACACACCCGGTGCTTGTTGGAGCCCTGATGAAGACCTGGTGGTCGAAACTTAGCCACTACAATAAAGGCTTTTTAGTGTTTTTCCTTCCTCGTGTGACACATTATTTTTGATTTGGAGTGCCTGGTTTGCTTTCTTACGTTTTCCATGAGCACCCTTTATATATATATTTTGTCTACATTGGATGACATCGAGCAACCAGTTTTTCCCCTTTTCTCTTCAGGTTTTAGATTTTTAAGCAAATGGAACACAAACTGATAATGGAGAGTTGTAGAGAAGACATGCGCTACTGACGTACTTCTTTCCAGTTGCTTATCATTCATGTATCATTTACTGTACACGACATTGGATTACTCATATAGTTCTGGCACACAAGAACATTGTGAGCTTTTTTTTTTATATATATGATTGCAAAAGAGCCTCTTGTTCATGTGACTAATCCAACATGTTTTATTATGTGACGTCATTGCTGTTTATGTTCCTTTGTGAACAGCTATTCAGCCCAACAATTCCTCCCCTCCACACAAAAGCAGATTCTGTAAAACTCACACACATTTGATTACAAATGCACACCGCATGCTGGTTTCCAGCATGGTTACTACCATTTATCTCCTGGCCAACCTGTTACAAAGCTTTTTAATCCCAAACCAAATAAATATTTAGTGATTCCCGTAGACTTTTGTTCTTTTCCGGAGACATTGCTTATAAATAATGCTGCTTTTTGTTAAAGAAATATCACATTTTTTAATATTATTAACCATACATCCTTTGGGCCAGTTTCTTTTAAGAGTTGATGTGAACATACTTTAACAGGTGTAAGCTGTACATGCCCATCACCTGCAGGGTCCTGAGAAGAGTTCTCATCAGGCAAAATTATTGAAAACACCTGTGATGGCTGGTTACCAGCAACTGACTGGTTGTTTTAGAGCACAATACTCTACTCACTCAGATACTCTAACATTAGTGTTCGAATACTTTTTCTATCTGTCTTTTCTGCTTTAAAGTCGAGCTGATATAAAAAAATGTCTTTTTAACCCTTTTCGATCACATCCACAGTCACACGGTGCCCCTATTTAACAATATAAGCAAAAAAATTTACAAAAAAAACTATTTCTTTGTATTTTTATATCAAAATCCCATCTTTTTTTTTCTTCTTTGGCTAGTACCAACCATTTTTAACCAATAATATAACATCCACCCATCAATCAATTGATCTTCAACGGCACCTAAGAACTGGCCTTATATTTCTGTTTGCGGGGCGGGGCCTCACTGATTACTGTACAAAAACAACTTTATTCACTGATTTTGGTGAAACTGGATCATATTTATGGAGAAAATAATTTCTGGTTTTCTCTCCGATGTCCTCCGGCTGCTCTGCCTGACCTCTCGCTGATTTACGGAGTTTCCTGATGAACAGATGGCTAATGAGTAACCGTTAGCCGATGCTAAGTGTACCGGGCTCAGGAGTCGGTGAGCCAATTTATCGTTGTATTTTCCAGGTAGCCGATTGCATCGTGAAATTCATTTCTTTCAACAATGTTGCCAATGGAGTCGTCTCATTGTTCTTCACGTTGCATTGCAGAAGAAAAGGTGTGAACACAAAACGAGACAAAACCACGTCTTCAGATTGATGTTTTTTTTTCCATCATCGAGGAGTTTTTCCAGTTAATGACCTTTTGAATCAAAGCACGAGATTGACTGTTTTAGCAGATGAGCAACACACGTGTAATATTCAGTGTTATGACTTGTGTTAATTTATGGATTCAAACCAGCCATCCTTCTGCTGGCAGCAAACCGTCTTTGGGTGTTGTAATTGTGTTCTTCAATCTGCCAAATCAAATAAGAGTTAATGATTTCACAGTCACTGAAATGCCTTTTGTGTTGTTTGGCTATTATTACCGTCTTTATCAGCTGCTCATCAACTGCCGATTTGCTTCAGCACACACATATCATCTAATCAGAAAATGAGTTTGGGTTTGTTTTTTTTGACTTGAACAAGGTCAAACCCTGAAAAAAAGAAGACTGAAATACTCTGAGATGGATTAAATGAAAGGATTAATTTAATTGATATGGAGTCATTTAAAAAAAGAGAGAGAGAGAGAGATTTCAAGATTGTCAATGTTAATTTTGCACAAATGAGATGTAAACAATACTTCATTCATTCAGTCATGTCTCCTCTTCATCCTCACCTCATCTTATCTAAATCTATTCAAACGAGTCAAGGATCAATCAATTAATAGCACTTCAGTAGGTGTTTAGCAGCGATTTATTACGAGAATAAAGAGTTTTTCTATGCAGGTATCGAGTGTGGGCGTCTCCACACACCAAGCCTCATTTTGACCATTTCAAATCAATGCAGGTAAATTATGGATAAACTCACGCATCCATCGGGCTAATCAAGGAAGAAAAGTTTGAAACGTGCAGCAAAGGAATAAACAAACCATCTTCTGCAAATGTATCTGTATAAATCACAAAATCAATGCGTGTGCGTGTGTGTGTGTGTTTCTCATTCTGTTATCACACACACACACTCATGCCAGCTGCAAACAAAGCCGCAGAGCTCCCTCCTCGTGCCATCTTTCCTGAATAACAAGCTTTTCATAAAAGTGATATCCGATCGATCAGCCGGTGTCATTTCAGTCCTGTTAGTTTGTGTTTATTTGCTGACGTTCTAAAAGATTGTTGCCATAATATCAAAGCACTCAGGCTTAGTTAGGGTCTAGTTGGGGGGGGGGGGGGGGGGGGTTG